>CM060885.1:7755000-7875000 GCA_030762935.1 Hymenopus coronatus | reverse complement strand
TCATACACCGTTTCCTTCATTTCTAGTTTTTACTCTATGCGATATATAATTATGGAAAGTAATTATTTACATCCTTTGTCAGCAGTCTTTTGGATTTCGAGTAGGTTTACCTCATCCATACCTAGAATTTAATTAAACAATTACTAATTTAACAACAGCAAAACACAGCCCGAAGTGGTTTTAAGGAACTTGACAAAACCACCTGACATTACTCTGCACATATCGAGAACGGAACTTAGGCGAGGGGTTGTTACTGAAACCAGTATCTTTGTTCAGAATGAAAGTCTGTTTAGTAGATTATCAGCTAAATTAACATCGAATTTGTATTCATTTCCAATGTGTGCAGCTCCGCAGTTCGGAAGCAAAAGGAAATTTTCGTTTTAGAGTTATGATGAAATTGAAGATCATTTTTTTTCATTTATGAGCCCCCTTTAACTTCCAAGCTCTTATCGGGGGCTTTGTGCTTGAAACTCGTCTGTAGGTTCCTTTGCGTTTGGTTTTAATCACTTTATTTTCCTCAAACACACACACACACACACACACACACATTCACTCTCACCTACATACTTCCAGACTCTGTGAGGGATACGGAATAATTCTGTACAAAGAAAAAATCCCCCCCCAGCCGGGAATAAAACCCGGGACCTCTGGGTTGAAGATTATTGATTGAAAATATAATTTCAATTTCTGAAACTGTAGCTAGAGCCTTGTCCTAGATCTTTTCGCCGTTACAAGTTGAATTATAGAACATAAATATATCATCTAACTGATTCAGTGTGTGATGCAGTTTATTTCAGATCAGTCGTAGGGGCTTTGCAGTTCAGGACGAGGTGTAAATGGAACAATTTTGTTTTATTTTATTTATTTATTTATTTTTTACGTCTGGTAGACTCCATGATTTTAACAAAAGACTCTCTAAACAATTTATTGCCCGATGCATCAAATAATTTGTATGTATAAGTTATATTTAACGTATATTGACTAAAGCCTGTAATTTTCAAGTAGTTGAGATACTACGTGTGATCAATAAAGAACCTCTGCCATGTGGTACACTCGATATTGTTGTTGTTGTTGTTTAGTAAACCGAGCTCCTATAGCGTTTCTGAGACCCGATGCTTGATCACACGTGTAGTGTATTAGGTGTACAGAACTCTTAATAAATAAATGTTGTCCCTGCAAAAATATGCTGTTACGGGTGAAATGGAGCAACCACGAATTTGAATTTTTGCTTCAAACTTGGGGAAACCCCAAAGAAATGTCACAACATGCTGGTCAGGCTATGAAATTGACAAAGACATGTCCGAGCGGCTCCGTGACGAGTACCTAAATAAGACCGTGGACGTCGTGTGCAGAACATTTGCAACATTTGTACTGAAGAGAGTCGATGGACAATTGCATATATTTGTCCGATATTTTGTTGTTTAGTTAAGCCGATGCTCCATGGTGAAATATTTTGGTCCAATATTCTTCATACTCCAAATTGGATCATGGGACATCGGATAATTTCATTGCACAAAATTTTCGTCCTATTTTTTTTTTTTTTTTGTCCAATTCCAGTTTGCTATAACAGATTACAGCGGTTTCTAATTTCTGGTCCAAACGTATGAAATCAACCAATGAACGTAATGACGTAATAAGATGGCAACTAACGCTGAGTCTTCCTTCCCGCCCATGTGATTGTTTGTGTGAAATTTTGCTGTATTTTGTAGATTTTGTCCTAAGTAATAGTAAAGCTATGGTTGAAATAGATATTTTTATTTATTTATTTTTATTTATTTATTTTTATTTATTTATTTATTTATTTATTTTTTGCGGCAGAGATTTATGAAATAATCACTCGGGCATTTATGGAAATGTATTTTATCGCATCCATTTTTACCAAACCTTCTTCTCTCAACAAAAGTATAAAAACATGGTCTTACTTTTGATTTATTGGTATGGACCGCCTCATATTTGTGTCTTAGCGAGTGATTTTTGCCTCAACTAAGGACAGCAATTTTCCAAACAAAGTTTCGTCCATTCTAAAGAAGTTATATAATTTGCAGGGTTAGAAACGAGTTCATTTTGACACATATGTAGTACACCTCTATCTTGGTCTGCATTCCTACGTTCCAGCCATGGTCTAGTCCACAAACGCGTGATTGTTGATTGTTTCTTTCTATTATATTATGCGCTTTCAATAGATACATAAACTAAGCTTGCGATGGCGAACCTAAATAATTGTGAATTAGCAACCTCTACCATTTTCTATCAGCTGTTCATGTTCATGTGAGAAATATTTGGACCAACACACTTTCGTGGGAATGGAATGGAGAAATTGTACACAACGTTCACATTATATATAAACATTTTTGGACCAAATTCTGACCATGGGACATTGGCTTTATGCCTTTTTTAGACACATACACAGAAACACTCACACACACACGAACACCACTTTTTATAAAATAATTTTGGGCGCTCAGTGGGCCTCCAAACGTATTTCCGATGAAATCTGGACATATGTTCGAATTGAATGCAACTTTTTCTCCGTTTACTAGACGTAAACATGCAGATAGTTATAAAGAAATAAATTATCTCAATTGATCTTTTGTGACATCTCTTACCTCTAGATATCCGTTAAGATGTGCCTATGGTTCAAATGATTTAATGCTTTATAATTCTTTTAAAGCTCTGTGGATAAAGTTACATTTCATTTTTGCGACCGCATGCAGAAGATCGGGTTATTGTAGCGTACATGCTGAGGCCTAGAACGCTGAGCTAGTTAGAGGACGATAACACAGGTTACATTAACAACTCGGATGGATGGGAAGTAGTGTCTTCTCCAGAACGCTGAGCTCGCTAGAGGATCGTAACACAGGTTACATTAACAACTCGGATGGATGGGAAGTAGTGTCTTCTCCAGAACGCTGAGCTCGCTAGAGGATCGTAACACAGGTTACATTAACAACTCGGATGGATGGGAAGTAGTGTTTTCTCCTGAACGCTGAGCTCGCTAGAGGATCGTAACACAGGTTATATTAACAACTCGGATGGATGGGAAGTAGTGTCTTCTCCAGAACGCTGACCTAACTACAAGATGGTAACACAGGTTTCATTAACAACTCGGATGGATGGGAAGTAGTGTCTTCTCCAGAACGCTGACCTAACTACAAGATGGTAACACAGGTTACATTAACAACTCGGATGGATAGGAAGTAGTGTCTTCTCCTGAACTCTGACCTAGCTACAAGATGGAAACACAGGTTACATTAACAACTCGGATGGATGGGAAGTAGTATCTTCTCCAGAACGCTGAGCTAGCTAGAGGACGGTAACACAGGTTGCATTAACAACTCGGATGGATTGGAAGTAGTGTCTTCTCCAGAACGCTGAGCTCGCTAGCGGACGGTAACACAGGTTACATTAACAACTCGGATGGATGGGAAGTAGTGTCTTCTCCAGAACGCTGACCTAGCTACAAGACGGTAACACAGGTTACATTAACAACTCGGATGGATAGGAAGTAGTGTCTTCTCCAGAACGCTGACCTAGGTACAAGACGGTAACACAGGTTACATTAACAACTCGGATGGATGGGAAGCAGTGTCTTCTCCAGAACGCTGACCTAGCTAGAGAATGGTAACACAGGTTATATTAACAACTCGGATGGATGGGAAGTAGTGTCTTCTCCAGAACGCTGACCTAACTACAAGATGGTAACACAGGTTTCATTAACAACTCGGATGGATGGGAAGTAGTGTCTTCTCCAGAACGCTGACCTAACTACAAGATGGTAACACAGGTTACATTAACAACTCGGATGGATAGGAAGTAGTGTCTTCTCCTGAACTCTGACCTAGCTACAAGATGGAAACACAGGTTACATTAACAACTCGGATGGATGGGAAGTAGTGTCTTCTCCAGAACGCTGAGCTAGCTAGAGGACGGTAACACAGGTTGCATTAACAACTCGGATGGATTGGAAGTAGTGTCTTCTCCAGAACGCTGAGCTCGCTAGCGGACGGTAACACAGGTTACATTAACAACTCGGATGGATTGGAAGTAGTGTCTTCTCCAGAACGCTGAGCTCGCTAGCGGACGGTAACACAGGTTACATTAACAACTCGGATGGATTGGAAGTAGTGTCTTCTCCAGAACGCTGAGCTCGCTAGCGGACGGTAACACAGGTTACATTAACAACTCGGATGGATTGGAAGTAGTGTCTTCTCCAGAACGCTGAGCTCGCTAGCGGACGGTAACACAGGTTACATTAACAACTCGGATGGATGGGAAGTAGTGTCTTCTCCAGAAGGTTGACCTAGCTACAAGACGGTAACACAGGTATCATTAACAACTCGGATGGATGGGAAGTAGTGTCTTCACCAGAACTCTGACCTAGCTACAAGACGGTAAAACAGGTTGCATTAACAACTCGGATGGATGGGAAGTAGTGTCTGCTCCAGAACGCTGACCTAGCTTCAAGACGGTAACACAGGTTATATGAACAACTCGGATGGATGGGAAGTAGTGTCTTCTCCAGAACGCTGAGCTATCTACAAGACGGTAACACAGGTTATATTAACAACTTGGATAGTTGGGAAGTAATGTTTTCTCCAGAACGCTGACCTAGCTACAAGACGGTAACACAGGTTACATTTACAACTCGGATGGATAGGAAGTAATGTATTCTCCAGAACGCTGACCTAGCTACAAGACGGTAACACAGGTTACATTAGCAACTCGGATGGATGGGAAGTAATGTTTTCTCCAGAACGCTGATCTAGCTACAAGACGGTAACACCGGTTACATTAACAACTCGGATGGATGGGAAGTAATGTTTTCTCCAGAACGCTGACATAGCTACAAGACGGTAACACAGGTTACATTAACAACTCGGATGGATGGGAAGTAATGTTTTCTCCAGAACGCTGACATAGCTACAAGACGGTAACACAGGTTACATTAACAACTCGGATGGATGGGAGGTAGTGTCTTTTCCAGAACGCTGTCCTAGCTACAAGACGGTAAGACAGGTTAGGATAACATCTCGGAAGTATGGGAAGCAGCTAGTTTCAAAAAGAATCTAAACTAGATATCATTCAGGTCTGGATGGTAGCTCAGAGGAAGGTAAAACACACTTCATGAGAGTGAGATGACATGCAAGCGATTGTTGAATAATACATAAAAAAAAATGTTGAAAGTACACTTTGTATAATAGGGCATGTATTGAAAATTGAACTAAGTAATCATTAACACCTGTATTACTTGCATGGCTACCGTTAATATCATTAGCAAATGTGAACAGGCAAATATTAACAATCATAAACCATGGAAACTTAACAGCAAAGACTTTCTTCAGCCAAATTAAAATTTAACAAAAGCCTTTCACTTGAATGCCCTTTTTTTATTTGATGAAAATAGTATACAAAATTTAATAAATAGTGAGGCAAGATATAGTGTCTCTGATACAACTAACTTTTCACTCATAAAAATACATACTATCATTCACTCACTGCTGGTCGCACACGTTAATAATCCAATCATTTGTACTATAATTTCCCTTACAATTTTCCTCAGCTAAATGTGGTAGAGAAAATCCACTTTCTTCTTTTGAGCAACGGCTCAAAGAACGAATCTAGGAAAGCCACTTGGTCACACCAGTTAAACCCAGCTAAATGTCTGCCATTTGCTGTACAAACAGAATCCAAAACGCAGCAGTTTTAGCTTATGAATAATAATACTTCTAAAATATCAAACCCCTTCACTTCTAGATTCTCTACTCACATTTCAAAATTATATGGACTCTTATACAATTTAAATAAAGACCCAATATGAAATTTACCAAATACTTAAGTTTTCTGAGTCCATCAGTGCGTCACCTCAGTGTATAGTCGATGGTACAAACATGGAGGGAAGGCGACGTATAGTTGTTACTCGATGAGAGCACCAGGTTCAACTCCACGACGTTCATCTTGCTGTCCAAGACATGGCCGGTCGTGGCTAGAGAGGGAAGAAGTACGTGTGCGCGCAGCTGCCAACTGTAGGACTAGAAACTCCACAGAGGAGGATAGCAGAGAGTATTGGACGTGGAGTGAGACGTGAGCAAGCCCCGTGGCGCTCATTCGCCACGAACTAAAGGGCAAGGGGTTTTTCACTCTGAATCTAACCGTAGCTGAATACCATACGAACGGAACAGATGACTCTAAGCTTCAAGAGCATAATAGAAGTATTGTTACTTATTCCCCTTACAATTCTACTATTGAACTTACGCATAATTGCTCGGAAAAGGTTTACCCATTTACTTTCATTGAAAATGAGATCTAAAATATAAAAATATAAAACCTTGCCTATCAATTTATGTCTGAGTGTCTTCACTTTTTTATATTAACAGCCTTTCACGCAAATGAATTGAAAAAAAAAAAAAGATTTGGGTAGCATTTGCTGTTAACGGCAGAACGAATATATGTTTAAACTGGAGAGAACAAGAAACATGCACAACAATGAACAGTATATACAATCCAAAATAATGTTATGGAATGATAAATTACAATTTAGTTTAAATATATTTTTTCAAGAGTCCTTTAATGGAAACGGGAGTTTAGCAAAATACTTTCTTTGTTATTTTTATATAGGGAAAATATTTGCAATAAACACACCCCTGCCTGTTTTTGAGATGATTCATGTACCTTTCCTAAATGTAACATTTACAAATTAACTACAATCAGTCATAAAAAAGAAAACCTTTCCCATGTGGGTTTTCTTTAACCATATGAAAATGGAAAGCTTAAGAAAAACATTGTATTTTTTTGCGCAAAACAGGTCAACTTTTGAAACACCATCTCATTCATGCTTAAGTGATCACTTGTTTACAGGAATACAGGACTGAAAAACACTTTTACTTGAATAGACGCTTTAACAATGAAGCATGATTACCAATGTACGTTTTTGGAAGCATGAGGGGTTTCTCTCTTATTTTCACAGGATGAGGGGATTGCGATAAAACTATCAGACTTCTAACGTATTCATAAGGATTATCTTCAAAAACAACTTCAACTGCTCCATCCAATCTCAACATATTATAATCAACCAATCAGAAAACCCCAAAAAGGTTAAATGCTTCTTAGGTCAACGTCACAAGAGACAGACATTGTTTTCTACCAATGAGAATGCAATATTAGACGATAATAGAGATGGGAAACCTGGTGCAGCGCATGCACCCTAGAAACCATATCACTGGATATACAACACTTCAGAGGCCTCTATGTCACATTTTGAAGCGTGGTGATGCAAGGATGGTGGTATCTGTGCTCTCGTTGTGGGCATTTGATGCACTTCACTGGATTATTCATCAACCATGGCTGCTAAGTTTTTCGAATGTTCATTTTTCTATGCACGATTAAAAAGTGGCTAAATAATGAATTCAGTCGCGAATAACAGTTAAATTAATGACATGCTTTATTTAAATGCACACACATTTCGAAGAGTAATACTTTCATACAAAATACTGGTTTTATGGCTCATAATTTTTCATATTAAATAATTCAATCGGGAAAATAAGTGAACTTTAACTAATGGAAGCTAATTCCTTTCATAAAGATATCTTAAACAGCAACACTAAATGATGCTTTCATTGATCAGAAATGACTTTAACACAATTTAATTCATAAGGATATATTCTATGATTTTTATATTTTAAAGAATACATTGCAAAATAAATAGGTATCCTTTCTTTCTTTAGTCTTCACCTAATATATAGGCTATCCAAAATTTAATTATAGCGTCAACACTTTAACAGATAGCCCTGCATATCATTGGAATTATTATTATTATTATTATTATTATTGTTGTTGTTGTTGTTGGAATTTCAGAGGAGAGATCGCTAATAGAGAATCCTTCAGGCGTTAACCATTTTGAAGGAAGAATGAGACCACGTCAGGAGTATTTCAGCGTTATGTCACTCAAAGGGCTCATCACCATTCATCTCCGAATAGAGCTATTTTTCTACACTAATGACATTCATTAACAAGGAACAGAACAGGCACAGAACCACATTGTATTCCTCACAAAAAGCCGAGATTTCACAGGACCTATATGTTTGGAGAGTCCCGAATCCCAAAACTTTTTTTTTCAGAAAAAGGTCCTGTATGTATATGTTTGTGTCTGTAAACACTAGAACTCAAAAACGAAGTGTTTGTAAAATACGAAACGGTAGAGAAAGACTGAACATAACACGTCAGAGTTTTATTCTCTGCATTGCCTCCGTTTAATAAGTAGAGGAAGAACTCATTCCACCCGAAATATGATACCAATGTTTCACTAAAAATACATGTTTTGAAGCAAGCTGAGTCAAAAATAGTTTAAAACAGTAATTTAAATCATTTTTGATTTCAAATTTAACTAATTAACTTTTTATAACAGGAAGGACTCGTTATAAGTCTTTTATTTCGAGCTACTCCTTTTCATTGATTTTAATTTTAAAATCCTTAAGATTTTCCAATACATTGCCTATGGCGATCAAGCTTTATAAGATTTAACTGATGTTTATGCCCAGTGTAATGCTTTATTTCCTCTGGTACTTTCAAAGCAGCAAGTAATAAGGCTGCTTCTGCTAATGTTTATCTCAATTGGCAGAAAGGCATGAACATGGATCACATAGGATTCTTTCAGAAAATACCTCCAGTACACTCTAATGTGCAGATTAACTTTTACCAGCTTTTAAACTTATTTTTGATATGTTAATCTTCATTGGCTTGATTGACATTTTCTGCTATTTTATAGTAGCTTTGTAATACTATTTATGATTATCAAATGTTTCAGAACGGGCAGCTGCTGTCTGGCTACCCTTCGCCAGAAAGAGGAACGACCGCAGCAGCCAACGAAGACCAGAATCCGGCATAGCCCCAACATCAGCTGAAGGATCTAATGTATTGTCTCTCGAGAGGTGCAAACGAATATGAGAGACTGTAGCCTCCAAGAAAGCAAAGGCCACTGCTTTTCACCGCTATGATTTAGAATGCAGAGACATTGAAAACGGCATTCAAAAGAAGTAATGTAACAGTAAAATCGCCAATACAATAGAAATACTTGACCCAAGAGTGTTCATGGAGGCATGCAAGGACCTTGTGATTAAAGAGGTCAAATAATCTTAAACATGGACAGGTGTGTATTAACATGATGTATGCAGAGGGTCATAAACACAGGCATTAACTGTATACAGAAATTTCGAGAAACCTTCAAATTTAGAAATATTTTCCAAAATTTCTTATGTCATTGCACGAGAATTTTGATCCAAATTGGTTGTGCAAAGAATGGGCTTGGCTGCTGTGACTACCATTTATTTATACGGTTTATTCTTAAATATGAAATCTCGAAAGAGGAACTCATTTTCAATGCACACCAGCGCTTGTTTAAGGTAAATTTCATCTCTTTTATCTGAATATCTTTGTGGGATCCACGAACACGCTGGGCTCAATTTCACTATTAAAATGCATCCATGAATGCCTATTCTATGTATTTACATTGTAAATCATAGCGATGAAAGGCCCTAGCCTTCGTTTTCTTGGTGGCTGCAGTCTCATCTTCTAATTCGGTGGGCCTTTTGAGAGGAGATAAATCAAACCCTTCGTTGTTGGGACCGTATCTGATTGCGCTTTCCCGCTGGCCGCTGCTGTTCGGTCCCACGGCCTGTTTCCAGAAAGCAAATGACCGACAGCTCATAGTTCTGATTAGCAGCCAGTTCTGAAACTTTGGATAAAGCTTAAATAGTATTTGCAGATAACAATTAATAACAAATAAAATGTCAGTCAGGCCAATAAGGAATAACATATCAAAATTAAGTATAAAGGTTAAAAAATTAGTTTGTATATTATATAATAAAATAGACATTTTCTAAAAAAAAATCTTATGTGGTCCATTTTCATGCCTTTGTGATAGTCGAGATAAACGCTAGGAGAAACAGCCTTATTACTTGCTACTTTGTAGCGCAAGTGGAAATAAAGGATTACTCTGGGCATAAGCATTAGTTGATCGGCATGTGCAACATGATTGAAATTCGAATTCCTTTCCAAGACCAGAGATGCAACTAATGATGACTTCTCATTTAAGAAACGTTTATGAATTTTAAAATTAAAATCTATAAACAGGAAAAGCTTGAGATTACGAACTTAATTCACAAATCCTTCCCATTAATGAAAGTTAAGTTAGTTTAAAATTGAAACCAATAAAAAGAAATAGCTCGAAGTATAAGATTGGTATTTTGAAAGGTATTTATTTTTGGTTTGTGAGGTATGTTATCTACAGATATACACACTCACGTTTTTCTGAAAAGGCCATTCTTGGACTCAGCTGGCATAAAACATGTACTTCCGGTGTATCATATTTGTGGCTGGGATGGAATACTTCCTCTACTTATTAAACTAAAGCAGTACAACAAATACAACTCTGACGTGTTACATTCAAATGACTGTCTGCACTGTTCGGTAATTTACCAACATTTCCTTTTTGAGTTATAGTATTTATTGTCGCATGACTTTAGATATACACGAACCTTTGTCTGAAAATGTGTTTTTAAGAGTCGGTGGATCTCAAATCAATTATTTCCTGTGAAATCTCGGCTTTTTGGTGGAATAAAATGCCATATATGCCTACTAAATCATTGTTAATACATTTCTTGAGTGTAAAAATATTTACCTCTATTCGAGATGAATGTTGCTCATCCCTTTGATACAAAGTAGGTTAAAGTCTCACTGATGTCCTTCAAAATGACTGAAACCTGAAGCATTCACTATCAGCAATCTCGCTGCTGAAATGTCAATAATATTAATGATGATAAATGCTACTACTATTGCTACTACTACTACTACTACTACTACTACTAATAATAATAATAATAATAATAATAGTAATAATAGTAATAATAGAATGTTGCCTATATATTATTCACTCTGTTTTTTAAAATAAAAGAATCGAAGAATTTATCTTTATGAACTAAAACCGTGTTAAAATCACTTCTAATCAATTAAAGCATCGCTTAGTTTTGCTGATTTAGGTATTTACCGCCGAGTGGTTAGAGCATTCGCCTCTCACCTAGAGGTGAGATTTGTGGTGGACAAAGCGGCGCAGGGTCGCGTTTTCTCCGGGTTTTCCGGTTTCCCCCACCATAGCATTCCGCCGGTGTCAAACACAATAAAAAGGTATTTATATGAAGAGGAAATAGCTGACATTTGTTAAAGTTCGCTTCTTTTGGCGCATTAATTATTTTACATGAAATAGTATGACTCATAAAAGCAGTAGTTTCACATGAAAGCACTGCACCTTGAAGTGTCTGTATGCAAACTTTCCGGTTATCGAATTAAATAAAGAATGCCATAAATGTAACTACTATTTGCGACTGAATTCATTACGCTAGCCACTTTTTAATCATACATAATAAGAAACACCCTTAACTTATAGCGAGCAATTCTCTCGCCACACATTTAATAACATTTAGAGCTGTGACAAATAGGTCCCTGAAATATTATTGATACAGTAATATAGTTGTCAGAGCATTTTTCTGCAATATGTGTCCCATTTCTATTTTATCTGGTATTGCATTTTCATTATTAGAAAACATTTAATGTCTCTTGCGCACTTGACTTAAGAAGCATTACATCCTTGGGAAGTTTTCTGATTGTTTGATCATATGTTGAAAAGGGATAGAGCAGTTGAGATATATTTATAAGAAAGTATTTGGGTGACCTCAAAATCCGGATAGAACACGTTTTAATGCGACCACCTGTCCCTGTGAAAATAACAAAGGAACCCTTGATGCTTCTGAGAGATATTTTGGTAAACATGCTTCATTGTTAAAGCGTCTTTTCAGATGAAAGTCCAAATCCTGTTTTCCTTTAAACAAGTGGCCACTTAAGCATGAATGAGATAGTGTTTCAAAAGTAGATCTGTTTTGCGGAAACTAAAAAAGAAATTTAATGATATTTCTTAAGCTATTTCCATTTTTAGCTAATTCATATTTCTTAAGCTGTTTTCATTTTCTTATCGTTAAAAACGCCGCCCTGGAAAAGGTATTCTTTTGTACAATTGTTTGTTGTTAATTTGTGGATGTTAGGAAAGGTGTATGAATCACCGCGAAACAGGAAAGCGGGTTTTTTTTTCTTTCTTTTTTTTTTTGCGAATATCTGTTCCCTGTGAGAATATCAGAGAAAATATTTTGATAAACTTCCGTTTTTGTTAAAGAATTCTTGGAAATGTTATTTATCATTGCACAAAAGTATTTTAGCTTGTATATACTATTCATTTTGTTGTTCTGAGGCATACTTTTGTTCTTGGCGTTAATAACAAATAATACCCAAATCCATTTTGTTCATGTTATTTGCGAGAAAGACTTTTAACATTAAAAAAAATTGAATCGGCTCAGGTATTAATTGTAAAAGAAGGTTTTATATTTCAGTCATAAATGTCATTTTTAATTAAAGTAATTTAATAAATCTTTTCCGAGCAATGACACGTAATGTCAATAGCAGAATTGGAAGGGGAGTAAGAAACAATATTTTTATCAGACACCTCTTTGTAAGGCAATGTTTTATACTTGTAAGTAAAATGAGTTTTTTATTACAGTGATTGGATAAATTTTTTCTGAACAATTATACGTAGTCAATAGCAGAATTGAAAAGGGAATAAGAACAAAAGTATTTTTGGGCCCCTTGTTCTGTTGTTGAAGGTTAAAAATGTCTGATTTATTGTCGCCATTTTGTATTGCTTTGTGTTTAGATTCAGGGTAAAAATCCCTTGCTTTTTATTTTAATCAATTTAAGAGATGTGAAAAGTCAAATGAGACCGCTGTGCGATGCGTGTTGAAAGAAATTGCAAATTTGCGCAGTTTAATTAATTGAATTATAATTAAAAGGTTAATACTTAGAGATAGGTTATAGCTGATAGTAGAAACGAAATCTACATTAAATTCCAATTGATAATCAGTCTTAATGTGTATTGTAATTATATAAATAACATGGAACAAAATCGCGAATTTTCGATGTTTAACTTGTTAGCCAAATGTGAGATGATTCTGAAATTAACAAGAGCGCTGCTGTGCCGACAAAGAGTCGTAAGAACATATGCTGACAAAAAGAATTGGAGCGTGTGAAAGACACATGCTCTACGTGTATAATACATACTAAACACGTGTCCACGGTATTTTTGATCGATGAGTCCCATATTCCTACTACTGCTAAGTAGCAGAAATAAGACTATTCGCATGCATTTTAACCATGTTAAATCACAAATAAAACTTAGGCACACAAAAACATTAATTCGGAAACTCACAGTACCATAAAAGAAGTAGTTTTTTTTCCCCCGATCATATAGTTTAATGAAGTTTACATTCTCTGCTTACTATGTTTTTGCGTATATCTTATACTTTCCCTGCTTTATAGAAGTTAATAAAAATGAAGACGGTTGCATATGCTTCTCATACACAAAATCTCAAGCATGTAATACCTAAATCCAAACAGCTTGGCATGTTTTCAGAGAATGAAGTGATGTTTCAGTAGTCATTTAATAAGAAACTTTGCTCTAAATAATTGAGAAATGTCCTTATCAGACAGACAAGAGACAAAGAAAATTAGAGACTATGTCTTCAAAAAGAATATCCAAATGTTGGAGGATGAGTTCATGTCTAATTCTGATAAAATCTTTAAGTGAATTTGTAGTTAAATGCAGTAACTTCTCTATCTGCCCTAGGTAGCAGTTTGTTCCGCTTTAATTTAAATGTGTTACAGTATTTGTATAATTCTAAGAATCATAGAATGCGATGTCCTTTATACCATTTGCTTCAGTTACATTCATTCTAATAAAATGCGCCTGGGCTGCCACAAGTAGTTAAAGCGGGCGTTAAACATTACCAAAAAAAATCTAATAAAATGCAAATGTAACAAAATGTGATATTCGAACACCTTTAAAATAATAGTTTGCCTTGTGTTTAAAGACATTTAATTGTTGGCCTATCTGTTCCTGGACATAGAGTGGTGCTTCTTCAGAGCGTTTCAACTAATTTTCATTTGATCTTATTTCTTTCGTTCTTTCTCTCTTTTATAGGGATAGTTACTTTAAAACCGGGAATTTCTTTATATCTTTAAGAGCAGCTGTAAATGAAAACAGTTTTCACTGTCAATTAGAGATCACTCATTTCGGCATCCAAGAAAAGAATAATGTAACAACAACTCTATTTTATGTTTCCATCAAACAACTGGAATATCTTTCTTCGATGGTTTGGACGCTCGGTGTCAGTGGCCACTACCCACTACACTCAACTACTGCACGCAATGCAATCCCAGTTGAAAACTGAACTTTGAGAGGGCCTCGTTTTCCTTTTTATACCTGTCGGTCCCGTGGCAGCAAACTTCCAGAAACAGTCGCACGTACAAACTATCACAGATGTCACAAACTCACTCAGGGGTAACAATGTGCAGTTTACTGTCACCGCAAGAGTTCACTTGCAGTATACGACGTCAAAATAACTTGCCTACAGCACACGTGTCCACTAACATAGGTGTAACAATATGTGGTAGCAATCACCTATGACTTAAGAAGCAAACTGCTCACACATGTTCGACGATTACGACTGGGAGGTGTAGTCACATTGCCCTTCCTCAGTTCCGACCAGCACCAGGTGGGTAGTAGTCTCTTCCTTTGGGGAAGGTCCTGCATGCGGAAGAGGATACTCTTTCCAACAAGGTAGGGTCTTAGTATATGGGGCAGCGTCTCTTGCCCCGGGTAGGGTGACATGATCACACCAAAACACTCTGCTAGGTGCAGGACGCTTCCCAGTCCCTCCCTATCTTGATGTGCTGACGCGCCATAACATGCATATCGTGAAGGCAAGATTTCCATGTGGTCGGCTGCTGACTGTTACGCTTCAGTAGGACTTCCAAACATCAGGATTCTTCCTGCCCACTATCGAACTGGATGGTATAAAATCGGCGGTGTCGTGGGTTGAAGAGCAAGAAAAATGGCAACCTCATATTCCAATGTTATTGGTGACTGACCACCGGTCAACTATGGTGGCAAAGTGTTGTGCACTACAAGTCGCACTACTATTTCAGCCAGCAGGTTGGGCTCAAAGTTGGAGCTCTCTTCACTGTGAAGCTCCAATATTGACCAGGCATCTTGGACGGTCTTGGTCTCCTGGGTAGGGATTACATACTCTTCCGGCCATTTGGCAACCAACAGATACTTGTTGTCCCAGGGAGTATCCCAGCTACGTCAAAGGATATGCGCTGAAAAGCCGCTCCTATGTTGCTGGTTGTGATCGCAGCTGCTGATCTGTAAGATGCGAATTGATGCACACATATGAAATGGGCGGCGGCACCTCTCAGCGTCTGCCCTTGTACTGCCGTTGTCGACGTTTCCATTGGGACTCAAATATCTGTCGAAGTCCCAGCATGTACTTCCCTCAGGACCTCCTCGACCTTCTCCTGAGGGAGGGTCAGCTTTTCACGCTGGGAATCTTCAATACTCTAAACAGTACTCTTTCTTTGTGTTCACTAACTGCAATAGACTCCAAGAGTACAACTTCACATCAGACCATCGAAAATGCCTTGACGACCCTGTCCAGGGCAGTGTGGCCACGGTACCAAAGTTGAGAAGAAAATGCGTTCCGCAACTCTCCGTTGTGCCTGTAACTGGATGGAATAATGAGGAGGAGGGTGCAAACTCTGACTTGAGAGAACTGCAGCCTGGGACTACTCCCGGCTGCATCTAGGAGTAATATGCGCAAGTCATGCTGGGCCCATTGTGCACATATTGTGGTTAATGAACACAAGGGCAGGGTTCGTTCTCAATTTTATAGCTGTCGATCATGTGACAGGAAACTTCCAGAAGTAGTGGCACGGGTAAACCATTGCATGTGTCAAAGAACTTGCCGACATCATACGTGTCCACTCACACAGGCCTAGCAATCAGAGCAAAAGACATTGCCGTCGGCACACGTATCCACAACGCCGTATAACAATGGATGACAACAATCAGCTATGACTTCACGGTCGCGGCACATAGCGACAATACTAACATTTTTTATAAACCTTCATAACTTAAAAAGACCCAGATAAGGATACTCAGTCTCTATACTCGGTTCTATTATCATAAATTTAACCGAAAAAAGGTTTATTATAACTAAATAATGAAGAGAAATACTTTCTGAAGTTTCACTCTGCCATCAGACCGGCATGTAGCGTTAGAAGAAAGGCTTATCTTAAATTACAGCGCATAGAAGGAAAGAAAGAACTGCTGAAAGTGACAGAAAACAGAACTCTGCGGTCTACATAAAGTCTTTTGTCAGATTAATTCCTTTTCTTACAAGAAAAGCACTTCAGCTCAGAAGTTTGCTAAGAATATCATAAACCCACCACACCTATGGTGTACTCGTAACGGTCCTGCCTCATATTAAAGAGGTCCCGAGTTCGAATGTTCTTAAAAACATTTACCTGAATAATGAGTTTAGCCCTGTGTGTTCCTTAGCCTAAGAAGACACATTTGGGGCGACTGTAAGCTCTGGAAACCCTAGATCTATTTTAACGTCGTTTCAACCATGTCATTTATTCAGGATGTGCTTGTAACCCATCCAGTTAAAGGTTTCAAATCTGAACTGCTAGGCATTAACCTAGTAGATCGCCAACATTCCATAATGTAATACTAAACTTAGGTGAAAAAGGAAAAGAAAACGGTTATGATAGTAATTTTGGTGACAGATTTTGATGATACTCAGCCAATGGTTATTTGGGAACTGTCCCTCTCTTCAATGGTGCGCCTGCGCCAATCTGCTATCGAAGACCACAAATCTGGATTTTGTTACTATATACATCTTTCATAATTCATGGAGACACTCAAAATACTATGATTAAGTCTCAAGTTTTAAGTTTAAGCATAAATCAAATACACAAATGGGTGTTTTCATTTCAAGACGACGTGTGAAACTACTAAAGGAACCGCCGTTCCTCGCGTGGCAGTCTCGACTACACTATCCCTCAACTAATCTGTATTATATGCGCTACGTGTGAAGGCGTCCTTATTATATTATCTACTTCCCATCTGTCGATAGGTATCTAACTAGCTGAGCACTCAGCAAGTGCAATTTCTCGATAGATATTTATCTAGCTCAGCACTCAGCAAGTCCTATGAGTCGATAGATGTCTATCTAGCTGAGCCCTGAGCAGGTCCTAGGTGTCAATAGCTGAGCACCGAGATAGGCCCACGTGTCGACAGATGCCTATCTAGCTGAGTACTGAGCAAGTCACATGTGTCGATAGGTATCTATCTAGCTGAGCACTGAGATACGCCCATGTGACAATAGATGTCTATCTGCCTGACCACTGAAATAGGCCCATGTGACGATAGATCCTATCTAGCTGAGCACTGAGATAGGATCATGTGTCGATAGATAAATATCAAGCTGAGCACTGAGATAAACCTGTTTCGTTAGGTATTTGTCTAGCTGAGCACTGAGCAAGTCACATGTGTCGTTAGGTATCTATCTAGCTAAGCACTGAGATAGGCCCATGTGACAATAGATGTCTATCTGCCTGACCACTGAAATAGGCCCATGTGACGATAGATCCTATCTAGCTGAGCACTGAGATAGGATCATGTGTCGATAGATAAATATCAAGCTGAGCACTGAGATAAACCTGTTTCGTTAGGTATTTGTCTAGCTGAGCACTGAGCAAGTCACATGTGTCGTTAGGTATCTATCTAGCTAAGCACTGAGATAGGCCCATGTGACAATAGATGTCTATCTGCCTGACCACTGAAATAGGCCCATGTGACGATAGATCCTATCTAGCTGAGCACTGAGATAGGCTCATGTGTCGATAGATAAGTATCAAGCAGAGCACTGAGATAAACCTATGTGTCGTTAGGTATTTGTCTAGCTGAGCATTGAGCAAGTCACATGTGTCGATAGATACGTATCAAGCTTAGCACTGGGATAGGCCCATATGTCGATACATATCTATCTAGCTGAGCACTGAGATAGGCCCATGTGACAATAGATGTCTATCTGCCTGACCACTGAAATAGGCCCATGTGACGATAGATCCTATCTAGCTGAGCACTGAGATAGGCTCATGTGTCGATAGATAAGTATCAAGCAGAGCACTGAGATAAACCTATGTGTCGTTAGGTATTTGTCTAGCTGAGCATTGAGCAAGTCACATGTGTCGATAGATACGTATCAAGCTTAGCACTGAGATAGGCCCATATTCGATACATATCTATCTAGCTGAGCACTGAGATAGGCCCATATGTCGATACATATCTATCTAGCTGAGCACTGAGATAGGCCCACCTGTCGATAGATACCTATCTAGCTGAGCACTGAGATAGACCCATGTGTCGATAGAAACATATCTAGCTGAGCACTGAAATAGGCCCATGCGTCGATAGGTACCTATCTAGCTGAGCACTCAGATAGGCCCATGTGTCGATAGAAACCTATCTAGCTGAGCACTGAGATAGGCCCATGCGTCGATAGATATCTATCTAGCCGAGCACTGAGATAGGCCCATGTGTCGATAGATACCTATCTTGCTGAGCACTGAGATAGGCCCATGTATTGTTAGGTATTTATCTAGCTGAGCACTGAGCAAATCCCATGTGTCTATAGATACCTATCTAGCTGAGCACTGAGATAGGCCCATGTGTCGTTAGGTATTTGTCTAGCTGAGCACTGAGCAAGTCACATTTGTCGATAGATACGTATTCAGCTTGGAACTGAGATAGGCCCATGTGTCGATACATAACTATCTAGCTGAGCACTGAGATAGGCCCACGTGTCGATAGATACCTATCTAGCAGAGCACTGAGATAGGCCCATGTATCGTTATGTATTTGTCTAGCTGAGCACTGCGCATGTCCCATGTGTCGATAGATACCTATCTAGCAGAACACTGTGATAGGCTCACGTGTCGTTAGGTATTTGTCTAGCTGAGCACTGAGAAAGTCCCATGTGTCGTTAGGTAGTAGTCTAGCTGAGCACTGAGACAGGCCCATGTGTCGTTAGGTATTTGTCTAGCTGAGCACTGAGCAAGTCCCATATGTCGTTAGGTATTTGTCTAGCTGAGCACTGAGCAAGTCCCAAGTGTCGTTAGGTATTTGTCAAGCTGAGCACTGAGAAAGTCCCATGTGTCGTTAGGTATTTGTCTAGCACTGAGTAAGTCCCATGTGTCGATAGGTATCTATCTATCGCAGTATTGAACATGTCCCATTCTTCCCTTCTAGCTGAGTATTGGACTTTCCTGGACTGCGGGATGGAACATAGAGGTGATGCAACGTAACAATGTGTCGTTTGGAAATTATTTATCGGAAATGTTTTAATAGGCTGTTCATTTAACCTATCCTTAACTAAACAGCGATTTGAAATCTTCTCATAAATGTTGCACTTATATCTAAATCTCAGCTCGTTACACAAAGCAGTTTATTTAAAAGGTGCAAAAAAAAAAAAAAAAAAAAAAGAACAAGAACAAATGAAAAAAAAAAACTCCCTCTATATTGTGTACGAACAGTTTTTTGGACAGGTCGATTATTTACCCAACTCTTAATATAATTTCATACT
Source organism: Hymenopus coronatus (assembly GCA_030762935.1). Classification (NCBI taxonomy): domain Eukaryota; kingdom Metazoa; phylum Arthropoda; class Insecta; order Mantodea; family Hymenopodidae; genus Hymenopus; species Hymenopus coronatus. The sequence continues at coordinate 7,855,417 of CM060885.1, read as the reverse complement.
TCCAATATTTTCGAAAATGTTCGCTAGTGAAACAGGCAGAAAAGCCGTCCCCAAATAGTGAAGGGAGGTAAAAGATACATGGTGAAGAAAGTAGTGGCTGACATTTTGGAGCATTCGGTGCTTGCTCAGCATAAACAACACAAGCGAAAAAAACCCGAACATTTCTATACGAAGCCTGCTGTGCACACTGATCAAAGCAAGTTTCGATAACAAAATTGTACGCGTATTTTAGAACATTTTTGTTGATTCAGAGATAAGCTTCAGTTCATTTTTATGCTCGCATAGTTTACCGAAATATACTTACCTACACCACTACCGCACTATTCGCATTCGGGAGTCGCGGGTTCGATCCCGTCCACTGCCCACTTAGAGGAATGCCGTTCTGCTTATTCCCCATGACTCACTCTCCATCTTTCTCTCATTTCCTCACCATGTTTCAGGTGTACTTCTAGTCTTGTGACGTATGGCAGTACTGGTATTTGGCTGCTCTCGGCGTTGATATGGCGTTGTGGCCGCTGACTTTTGATTAGATCCGGAACCCGTGGTGTTGACGGATCTTTGCGCCGGGATGCTGTTAGGGACATTCGCACTGGGTTTCCTCGCACAAGCCTTCGCTTACTGCTCTTATCACATGTGTAGTGCAAGCCACACTCTTCCCATAATGCTAATATAGACTAACAAATGAATGCGTGCTTTCAGAAGCTTTATCTGATGGTAATAGATGACTAGCAGTCACTTTTTACTTTCTCTGCATGTACTATATACATAGTGTATAGAAAAGGAATTGCACTCCACCCAAACATTCGATACCAAGATTTCACCGGTAATATATGTTTTAGAGTGCCCTTTATCAAAAAAAAAAAAAAAATACACAAAAAGGTTCGTTTGTGTATGTGTGTGTGTGTATGTGTGTGTGTGTGTCTGTGAGCACGATAACTAAAAAGCGAAAAGTCGGCACAATACTAAATTTGGTATTTAAGTTTAGTATCTTCCAGGAATGCGACACGAACTTTTTGAGAAAAATCCCCCACCCCCAACAACCCTTTACATGGAACTATTTTCGAAAATTTTTATGTTTATTAAAATGCCATGTATTAAAGATATTTACCTGAATAATAAAATGTATAGTTTGAATTTTTTGGGAATAGCCTCTGAAGAGTAGTTTATTCTGGATGAATTGTATGGATTTTACATAACTGCTAAACCGTAAGAAATGGACAAAAACTTACCACACAAAAAATCTAGAGTACATTAAAAATACATTTTTAGTGGAGTTGACCGTTTTGAGATAACCCTTGTTTTTACTTTCACCTTTGAAAAACTTATACTTTTCTCATATAGGAATTTGTTAACTCCTGACCATACAAACAAAGGAACTTGTTAAATAGGAACCAATTTTTGACTATCACTTTAACCTATGGTACTACCTTATTTCGCTTCCACTTACAAGAAAGCAAGTAATAAGATTATTTCTGCTAATTTTGCTCAATTAGCATGAAGTAAATAGAAGCCTAAGCTTTTTAACAATAATTTGTTGCAGAGATGTAGAGAAAGGCATGTGAATGGAACACTTCAGTTTTTTATTTGTTAGTAAGGGAATGCCTTACACGAATTCATTCTCATTTGCTTTATGTGACCGCGAAATGGATTCTCAGTTTTAAGTTACTAACTTTGATCAACGCATCACACATAGATTTGAACTCATATAACTTTTGTTCTAAATATTTTAAAATCTTCAGATGTGCCTTGCGCCAGAAGGTAATTAGTGCAACCAAAACTACAAGGATTAGTTTGTTGCTCTAAATTATTTTCTTACGTTTTGCATGTAGTTTATTGTTTTAAAGAAAAACACACACAAAATGGTGCTATTTAAGAATTCCCAGTTTAAAGAGAGAGAATGTTAAGACTATGCACAGCCCTGAATTGCAATTACAGAGCTGTAATTCAGCGGTTTTGTTGCCAGGAGACGCAGAGAAGGAGTTGTTGAGTCCCGCAGGAAGAAATGTATCTTTGTGAAATTTGATTATGGCGGAGTGAGTAACGAGGTACACGCGAAGGATGGTGTGAAAGGAAACTGACAGAATTAAACCTGACACGTGAGGGAGAAAGACGATAATATGACAGTGCAGTCTACTTCAGCTCTCCGGTAAACTTACAGTCGCCTGATTCAAGTCCATCTCACCAATAAGCATTTCTTCCAAATGCTGAAAATAGTCTTCTAAGAGCAAATACATACAGATGTTAATGAACTACACCGAAATAAATTGCGAGATTGTTCACGTGACTGATATAAGTAATTTGAGATCGGCGATACATGGTCCCCGGATAAACATAACGTTAAACGTGTGGGTATCAGGTGGTGATAAGTCGGTGTTAAAGCAAAGCAGGTTGAAAAAATGTCTTTAAAACTGCTGGCCGAGGGTAAAAATATCGATTTTTAGCAGCTCGTTACTAGCGTTCTCAAGATTTAATGTCGCAAAAATCTGTAAAATCTCGAACTAATCACTTCACAGTGCGAAACTGAGCATTCATTAACTACGTTCTTGAGTAATGTAGCCGACTCTGAAGGCGTTTTTTCCAGCTGCTCTGGTGGCTCAATGCGAAACAGAGAAAGCTGCTGTCCCAAAGGTCATGAGTTTGATTCTTGTCGTAGAGTAAATGTTTTTATACCGTGATACGTGGCGTACTAGCACTTCAGAAACTTATAGCCGCCACTTCGAAATTTGAATAAACGGCTATAAGTCTCATATCAAATTTCTTAAATAAGTAATCTACATATTCTGTGAAAATATTTCGGTATAGTTCTTTAACACCTGTATATCAAAATTCTACCGCTACCAAATGTTCATCATATCTATCACTCAATTAAATAATTTAAATTGTTGTGCTAAATGAAATGCTCATTTAGTATTTTATGAATTGCTGTCACATGTTTGAAAGCCTCAAATTTATATATTAAACCCTGGAACACATACCCATTTTTACATCCTTTAGCACTTACCTGGGTTACTTGACTACCCAGATAATCCAATAAATTATCCATTTAAATGCATATTTTATTATGTCAACTGCATCAACATACTCTTGTCGATCATAATTAAACCTGTAAGTCACTATCATATGTGTTTGGTGCATATGAATAACAACAACAATAACAATAATAATACCACTAATAATAACATCTAGGTAATACTATCTTGGCTTACTAGCTGACGTGTTAACAGCATATCACTTCGCAATATAGTCACAGTCCTTGGAGTATCTTATTATGTTTACATAATATAAGGGGGAAATAGTGCAACTCATTTTATACACAATAAGGACAAAACTTGTAATTATGCTCAGGACAGGCAGTGTACTTATGCTTAGGACCGGCAGTGTACATATGTTCAGGACACACAGTGTACTTATGCTCAGGACAGACAGTGTATTTATGCTCAGGACTGGCAGTGTACTTATGCTTAGGACCGGCAGTGTACATATGTTCAGGACACACAGTGTACTTATGCTCAGAACAGGCAGTGTACTTATGCTTAGGACAGGCAGTGTACATATGTTCAGGACAGACAGTGTATTTATGCTCAGGACTGGCAGTGTACTTATGCTCAGAACAGGCAGTGTACTTATGCTTAGGACCGGCAGTGTACATATGTTCAGGACAGACAGTGTATTTATGCTCAGGACTGGCAGTGTACTTATGCTTAGGACCGGCAGTGTACATATGTTCAGGACACACAGTGTACTTATGCTCAGAACAGGCAGTGTACTTATGCTTAGGACAGGCAGTGTACATATGTTCAGGACAGACAGTGTATTTATGTTCAGGACTGGCAGTGTACTTGTGCTTAGGACAGGCAGTGTACTTATGTTCAGGACACACAGTGTATTTATGCTCAGGACTGGCAGTGTACTTATGTTCAGGACAAACAATGTATTTATGTTCAGAACAAACAGTGAACTTATGTTTGGGACAGACAGTGTACTTATGTTTAGGACAAACAGTGTACTTATGTTCAGGACAAACAGTGAACTTATGTTTGGGACAGACATCGTACTTATGTTCAGGACAAACAGTGTACTTATGTTCAGGAAAAACAGTGTACTTATGTTCAGGACAAATAGTGTACTTATGTTCAGGACAAACAGTGTACTTATGTTCAGGACAAACACTGTACTTATGTTCAGGACAAACACTGTACTTATGTTCAGGACAAACAATGTACTTATGTTCAGGACAAACAGTGTACTTATGTTCAGGACAAACAATGTACTTATGTTCAGGACAAACAGTGTACTTATGTTCAGGACAAACAATGTACTTATGTTTGGGACAAACAGTGTACTTATGTTAAGGACAAACAGTGTACTTATGTTAAGGACAACAATGTACTTATGTTCAGGACAAACAATGAACTTATGTTTGGGACAGAGATTGTTCTTATGTTCCGGACAAACAGTGTACTTATGCTCAGAACAAACTGTGTACTTATGCTTATGACAAACGGTGTACTTATGCTCATGACAGTGTACTTATGTTCAGGACAAACAGTGTACTTATGCTTATGACAAACAGTGTGTTTATGCTCATGACAGTGTACTTATGTTCAGGACAAGCAATGTACTTATGTTTAGGACAAACAGTGTACTTATGTTCAGGACAAACAGTGTACTTATGTTCAGGACAATTAGTGAACTTATGTTTGGGACAGACATTGTACTTATGTTTAGGACAAACAATGTACTTATGCTCAGGACAGGCAGTGTACTTATGCTTAGGACAGTGTACTTATGTTCAGGACAAACAGTGAACTTATGTTTGGGACAGACATTGTATTTATGTTCAGGACAAACAGTGTACTTATGTTCAAGACAAACAGTGTACTTATGTTGAGGACAAACACTGTACTTATGTTCAGGACAAACCGTGTGCCTATGTTCAGGACAAACAGTGTGCTTATGCTCATTACATACAGTGTACTTATGTTCAGGACAAACAGTGTACTTATGTTCAGGACAAACAGTGTACTTATATTCAGGACAAACGGTGTACTTATGTTCAGGACAAACAGTGTACTTATGTTCAGGACAGACAGTGTACTTATGTTCAGGACCGACAGTTTACTTATGTTCAGGACAGACATTTTACTTAAGTTCAGGATAAACATTGTACTTATGTTCAGGACAAACAGTTTAACTATGCCCAGGACAAATAGTGTTCTTATGCCCTGGACTTACAGTGTACTTATGCTCAGGACGAAGAGTGTGTTTATGTTCAGGACAAACAGTGTACTTATGCTCCGGATGAACAGTGTACTTATGCCCAGAATAAATAGTGTACGTATGCCGTGGACATACAGTGTGCATATGCTCAGGATGGACAGTGTACTTTTGCTCAGGACAGACAGGTGTTTGTCTTAGTTTTGTTCTCGGACAAAAAGCACATCTAAAATCTGTGTCAACACATGGGAGGGAAGAGAGAGAGAGAGAGAGAGAGAGAGAGAGAGAGAGACAGAGCTACTGAAGCAGAAGAGCGTTGTGCTGTTGATTGGTTCAGGAAAGTAATGGGTGTTAACTTTTACGTGGATGCATTTTGTAACAGCCTCCTAAAAGTACAGCACTGTAATAGTTTTCAGATCACTGCCCTGCGCGAGTTAGTTTCGGAGAGAAAAGTATGCAAATGCTTAGATTCTTATAAAAGGTAATAGTCCGACATTTTATCCATATCCGACACATACCAAGCAGATGGCTCTGAGTTCGTGAATTCTGAAAGGAATATTTACAGCAGACGTACACATTCTATAAAAAACATATAGACAGAAGACAGGCAAAATTATATATTGTCTTTATTAACTTATTACTGTTAAATAAAATGCAGCTAAATTATATTACTAATGGAACATTGGTATTATATACACAATAAGTTGCAAGCCTGTACCAGACAGCTCTCTTAAACAACCGGTAATTCTCGAGGTGAATGCTGATTAAGCGGTTATTGTTTATAGTGCAGGGTCGCTTCTGATAGTGTGTTATTTAAGACTGTATTTCCTGTACATTCCGCATGCCTCACAAGCCCACGGGACTTGCTATATGCAGTTTAAAAGCGGTAAGCTTTTGATCATGGATGATTAGCCGTAATAAAATACAACCGAGGCAAACCTTTAAAAAGGGTCGAGAGGCGAATGGTCGCGCATTGTTTCGCGGTGCTTAAAGAAAGAAACGCTGAATCGGCCATAAAGAATATCGAAAAAGAAATGGGTGATCTCCTTGGCGTTTCTGCATTGAGTGTGCATAGTGTTAGAATGGAACAGCAAGCATCCGGAAGCCTGAGAACACCGGGAAAATCGCATTAATATAAGAAACGTTCGGAGAAATACGGTGATTTTGAGAAAAGTGCTATTCGCGGTAAAGTTCATGATTGTTTTTTCAGAAATGAACCATCGACTCTAAATAAAATTTTCATGCAGTAAATTCCGACACAGAATTGCCACATTTCTGAAAGTACTGTCCACAGGTTGCTGATTGATATCGGATTTAAATTTCAATCGCGAGGGCGGAAATCAGTTATTTCGTACAGAGACGACATTGTGATGTGGAGATGTCAATATTTGAGCCTGATCAAAGCTTTTCGCAATACTTCTTTAAATTGGTATGATGCAACTGTGAGAGATAAAAGATAAGAATTTCTCTCTGGTCTCTCCACAGGTCTGAAAGAACCAACAGGCAAAGGAAGAAGACTCATCACAGTTCACATTGGAAGTGAAACTGTATTTGTAGACGGCGGTTTATTGACTTTTTAATCCAAAAGCAGCAAGGACTTTCATGAAGAAATGACTGGTGATGTTTTTCTTCGGTGGTTTCAATCTGTCCTTCTGAAACTTGAGCCTAACTCCGTTATCGTATTAGACCACAGTGTTAAAGCAGAAATCGTTCCCAATATGTCTTGGAGGAAAGATGACATTATTAAATGTCTTCAGGACCACGCGTGTGTGTTTAGTGTCGATATAATTACACTTGAACTAGTAGCCATTGTAAAAAATGTAACATCACAATTCGATAAGTACGTTATGGATGTGGCTGAAAAAAGTGCAGGTCACGCTATTCTGAGTTTGCCACCGTACCATTGTAAACTTAATCCAATCGAGCTAATCTGGAGTCAGATGAAAGGCTATGTGCGTAGGCACAACACCACCTTTAAGCTGAGTGAGGGTCGCTCCCTGTTTGCCACCTCAGTACAAAATATAACTTCGCTGGATTGGTTCAACTGTGTTCAGCATGCAGTAAAAGAAGAAGAGAAGCTGTGGCGCCTGGATGGACTCACTGATAAAGTCTTGCAATCACCGACGGTAGCTGTTCAAGCGACTGCGAACACAATGCTTCTTTATCAGGAGTTGAAGTTGTGCAGGATTCCGATTAGAGGTAACCATCATGCTTCTGCACGATACCATTAATGCTGTAACTTATAGATTTAATAAGTTAATGTGTTAATAAACTCAATTTAGCGCTGCTATATATACGAGGTACGTCCAGAAAGTAATAATAAAATTAAATTTTGTACAGATATAGAATAATGATTTATTGCACAAAATTCTACAACTCTTAAACTACTTTTCTACATAACTGCCGAAATTTTGCAGGCATTTGTCATAGTGTGGTACAAGTTTATGTATACCTTCTTCATAGAAGTTTGCCTTCATAAAGTTGGAAACATTTTCTTTCCGCTCTTCGTCATTGTTGAAGTGTTGACCACCAAGGAAAGACTTGAGATGTAAGAACAGATGAAAGTCGCTAGGAACGAGGTCAGGGCTGTACGGAGGACGGTCAAACACGTCCCAGCCAAATCCCTGTAGGAGGTTTTTCGTCACATTTGCAGTGTGTGGTCGTGCGTTGTCGTGAAGAAAAACAACACCTGTTGACAGCAATCCTCGGCGCTTATTCTGTATTGCGCGGCGCAATTTCCTAAGTGTCTCGCAATAAACATCTGCTTTGATTGTTTGACCACGCGGTAAGAAATCAATAAGTAAGATGCCTTTCCAGTCCCAGAACACTGTGCACATTATTTTTCGAGGTGTCAAGATTTGTTTCGGCTTAAGCTTTGCTGGGGATGAAGTGTGCTTCCATTCCATTGATTGCCGCTTACTTTCAGGGGTGTCGTAAGAAACCCAAGTCCCATCTCCTGTGACTATCTGTGTCAGAAATTCTTCGCCGTCTTCATCATAACGGGTTAAAAACTGAAGTGCACTACCCATCCGTTTTGTTTTGTGTTGCTCAGTAAGAATCTCTGGTGCCCAACGTGAGCAAAGTTTACGTAATTTCAGTTTTTCGGTAACAATTTCATGAATTAGTGATCGTGAGCTTTGGGGAAATTCCATAGCGAGAGCACTAATTGTAAACTTGCGGTTTTCTTGGAATTTGTCATCAATCGAGTGAACCAGTTCTTCTGTAACCAAAGATGGACGCCCACTTCATTCTTCATCGTGTACTTCACTACGTCCTTCATTGAACTGTCGGACCCATCTTCACACCATTGAATCACTCATCGCATTTTGTCTGTAAACTTCGCAAATTTGCCGATAAATTTCAATTAGTTTCACTTTCCTAGCATTCAGTAAACGAATCACAGCTCTGATTTCACAAGCGGCGGGATTTTCAATCAACACCGACATTGTATACAAGCACAGCAAAGTGTATATGGCTGACAGCGATCTCAAATTGGCACACGTTTCTTCTCCTTGATACAGAGCTTCTACCGCGCATGTGCGGAACTGCAATCGCAGCGCTGAGGGGAGATAAATTGAAACGGAACTTACTTTCTGGAAGTACCTCGTATATATATCGCTAGCGTTGTAAAACTTATGTGCGCACATGTACCGTTAACAAGCGGCGAATTGAGCTAGCTCCATCTTGTTTTTGACATCAGGACAGAACTAACTTAACACAGATTATAGTTGGTTTCCCTCTGGAATCTTGTGGCATCCAGTGTTATCTTGAGTACACCTGATCTCTGCTTTTAGTTTCCTACTTATTGGCTTTGAAGACACAATGCAGCTATAACCCCAGGTGCGGCAGGAAGTGACATCGGATCATTTTACTGTTCATTCCGTTTTGCTAAACTTTAAATAGCACCATGTTATGCGCTCCAGCTTTGTCCAAAAATGCCATAATAACTGCAGGGGCAAGCGTCAGGTTTTCCAGCTCTACTTATGTATTCATTAGCTGGTCCAGGGTGTCAACACCACCTTTAGATCGTTGTTGACGTGACTGATTTCAGATTTATTTGTCGAGTTATGTATGTTTTTGTTATAGAGAATGGTTGAAAATAAACTGCACTTTTCCTTTTCTTATGAAACTGGTGTCCTCTCTGCATCAAACAGGAGTTCAGAACTTCTTCCAGCTTCGCTGTATTGTTCCCACAAACGCAAAACCCTACAGTGAAAATTACCTTTGCTCATACTGGGAAGAAAGAACATACGTAAACACTTACGAGGTACCGCCATACATTGTCACCGGTAATCAATTGCTTATCCCGTAGTCATAACTTTACGCAACTAATTCTTAAACTAAGGTACCTGGAACCCAAGCGCAATACCTAATTGGAATATTTCCCCATCTAACGATAGTTCTTTAAAACGCTCGAGTACTGAAACAGCCTGGAAGTATTCAAGGGTTAAGAAATCTATGAAATGTTTAAAACTCAACAAAAACACTATATAAAAGTGTTGTGCATATTTATCGATTATTCTTATTTTTATTTGTGATTGTCACCAATAAGTTTTAGTAGAGGAAGCATTGCATTCCATGATTAACTTTGATATCGCAAATTAGCGTCAAATACATCATTTGATGCTGAATGAAAGCGTTTCTGGAGTGTGTGAGCATCTACCTGAATAGATTAAATAAAATCCCTAAGTAAAATACAGAATTTAATGCCCGAGTCTGGTGGAGATGTGCAGAGAAAGCTCTGTGCATTTACACTGAGATACATTTGTTGTTTTTTATTTTCTCGCGAATAACTTTAGCCACATTACACACAAACTCTGAACTATTCATGACTAGGCTATAAGGTGGTTTTGATTTCCATCGAGCTGTAAAATTGGAATGTAAACCCAGTTCGTTGAAGCAGGCTTTCCGGCTAAAGAACGCATTTTCAAACATCCTTCAAAGTTTGCCGAATATTTTTTTTTCTAAGGTTCCTCACACACCATCAAAAATGTTTAGGACCTTTTTTTTTCCAGTGCAATGGACTTCATTTGTCAATGACTGGCTAAACTCTTTTATATGTAAATGTGAATGGAAATATTGCCTAATGATAAAACTTACAGTTATGTAAGCATTTGTATTAAATAAATTTGTCGCAACATATTCATTAATTTTTGTAACGTTTTAAATGCTGAAAACCGAGATTGGCTCCCACCTATGAATATTTGAAACTGCCAACGTTTTCCAATGAGATCTGGCAAACAAAAGCCACATTTCATATCGATACCTGAAGGTATCTGCCATGAAATCAAAGAAAACAAAGAATAATATCTGATGTGTTCCATTTATATTACTTTCAAAACCATATTCTGTAGCACACTTTTCTTTCAAAAGGTCGTCGTTTTCTCATTTCAGTATTAATCGAGGTAAAAATTAGCAACAATAGCTTTATATGCTAGTTATTTTTATATAGAAGGAAAAATACAGCACAAAGCCTGGGGAAGTCCCACTGAAAGTGACCGACGAAGAAGAGCTTTTATTTCTGCGCTTCACAACGTTTTCACTTCCTGAATAACTTCCAACTTCCAGAAGAGCTAACACAGGAAGTTGCAGTGTCAGTACATCACTTCTTTCGTATGTAACAAAATGATATGTAGCAGAATACACAAATGATCAGAGCATTTTAATTACCCAAGTTAACTGTGGAATTAGATCCCATACATTCTCTAGTGATGTATATATTACAAAACTAATAATATCTAATGTGCTTATTTTGAATTATCAGTAGGGAAGACTCTTTTTGAATTATTTGAAAAAATTCTCCATCAATAATTTTGTGACGTTGATGACTGATCATATTACCTCAAGTTGTAACAAATATTTGCCAAATATTACAAATCAACGACCGAAACTTTAAAAAGCTCACTATATACTAGTCGATTTTTAGCTTGCCAAAGGAAATACAAAAGGGTTAAAAATGTGGAATTCTACGGAACATATTATAGACAAGAACTTTTTCTGACTCAAAAAAAAGAAATATAGGAAAGCTGTTATTGAAGCAGAACTTAATAGCTAGAAATATTTTTCCTCTATAAAAATGCTCAAAATACTTGCAATGGTGTCTACAGGATTTTTCGTCAGCAATCAAACTTGAATAGGAGTTTAAGCACCAGATACTGGCTATGGATTCACCCAATACACTTCTAAAAACTGCTAATTAGTTTCATTGTTTCCTTGTGACATCAATGATGACAGAACGCAGTCTTCTCTACACTCTTATTGCTTCAAGTTTAGTGAAAAGGAGATCAATCAAACCATAGAATTAGTGCAAGATGACAAGAAAATGTCTGTTGCTGCTAACATCGTTAAATATGTGCACTACGCAGTTCCATTACTTTTTGTTAGATGATATAATAAATATTTCAAATTGGGAGTGTTTCCTAACTTGTGGAAAAGTGGTATAGTTTACTGATGCCTAAATCAAAGTCTAGAAACAAACAACCCAAAGCAAATAATTATAGACGAATAACGCTATCACCTGTGATGAGGAACATTCTTGTAAAAATGTTAGTAGATAGAATTTTTGTGTATCATCTGACTGTCAATGCAGTTTTATCATTCAAACAATATGGATTTATGCCTGTGAAGTTCACATGCTGTTTATAATGAAGTACACTGAACTAAAAGTATTATTAAACGGAAGAAATATGGACTTTTAAACTCTTTGGAGGTAACTGGTGTTTTAGTAATGTCTGGTGACCAATGATTTTAAAACAATTGAAGAAGAAGAAATGTCCTGCAAATCTGCATCGCCTAGTACAAAATAATTTCACAAATAAAAGCACACAATGGAAAAGATGTGGAGTCACAGTAAATAAAACTATTACTAAGGGTTGTCTGTAGCTGTGGCTTCTGGATAATCCTGCATGACGAATTACTGCAACTAAGCCTACCAGAAGTTACATCATTGTATTTGCTGATTAGTAGAATATTGTTAGAGACTTAAACACAAATGCCAATGAAACATGGGCTATAAGCCATATTGGAATTTAAAAGTCTAAAGACTACCGCAATGCTTGTCACAGACAAACGGAATTTTAATGTCCCTCAAATACACATAAACAATGTATTCATAGATTTGGTTGATGATTTCAAATCCCTGGGGTATTTCTGGACCGGAAACTAACATTTCAATCATATTTTAAATATCTGGAAACCAAATCTAATAACTTATTACAAGCATTTAAAGAGCGGTTGGGCCCACTTAATACAGATTTATTAAAAAAAGTATTTGTCATGGTGGTGTGGAATTTTCTACTGTGTCACAGCTTTCAGAGATGTTTTAAAACGGATATGGTCTTGCAGACAGCTGTCTCGGATTCAGCCTTCATCGTATCATCAAGGCAATTTGAACTGTATCAGCTGCTGATGCAGCTCGGATGATAGCTGCAACTAGGCCTCTATATTTAACTGCCTACTCTCGACATTAGCATCAAGAAAGGTCGTGAAGCACTTGCAGAAATAGAGATTAAGCCCAGTATACAGGCTAATGTACTCGTTACTAACTGCCAGAGTAATCACATTCTCCACTAAATTACTGGAAAGGCTCAAGTTGGATGTGCATTTGTTGTTTACGAGAATAGTGTTGAACGTATTCCAGTGAAATTTAGTTGAGCACCACAGTGTCCAGGCAGAACCTTTAGCAGTATAGATAATTGAGTAATTCATAAGCCCCATTTAAAGCGGTTAATAATAAATATTATCTTAATGAACTGGCTGTGGGTATTGGAAAATTAAACATGGAAAGTAATTTACACATTTGTATGGGATGGATACGAGGACATGATGGAAATGAAAGAGCTTGCCAACGAGCGAAGGAGGCTGCTGCTATCGGAAACTCAGAAGTTACAGAATACAAATATAGCAAGTATCCCATCTGCCATATTATGTTAGATTAAAATGGTAGAACAATGGAATGAACAGTAGAAAACCAACAGTGCTGAAGAATTGACTGTTTTTTAATACTACTCAACATAGACTTGAATGTTTAGAAATACTCTTATTTTCACACAGTTTCTTTTTGGACATGATACATTCGGAGATTGTTTTCAAGGATTTAAAATAAACATTACAACTGCCTTTCTCTTTGCGTTTCATCTGAGGGATACATCTTGTTTAACTCTCCTGTGTTTCAGAGAATAAGATTTTATTTAATTCTACATTTTAACAACTGTAATAAGTATTATAAGCCTCCACTACAAAATAAATTTCAAACGTTCATTAATGCTATTTTCTAAACTTAAAAGTTTATATTAGTTTTTCTTTACAGTATGTCACATTGTTGAATCAAATATAATAGTTTTCGCTGATGTATGTCATCTTATTGTATATTATGCTATTATAGTACAGGGTGTATATAAATGAATATCGGGGTTTTAACTCGGTATAATATTTATTACATTCAACTTACAGTTATAAGTGATATGTCAAATGAAAAAGCAACTCAAACAGTTTTGTTTGTTGGCACAAGTGCGCATGTGCGTGCAATGCTTCTGCCGCAATCCGCTAGACAGCGGCAGTAGCAAAGATGACGACTAGTAAACAGAAAGCGTTTTGTGTTTTGCAGTTTGCAAAGACCGAATCTGTAGTTACTGTGCAACGTGCGTTCCGTAGTAACTTCGGTTGTGATCCTTCTAGTGATGAAAGCATTCGTAGATGGTATAATCAGTTTGAAGATACCGGCTGCCTTTGTAAAGGGAAGAGCACGGGACGACCAGGAGTAAGTGAAGAGACTGTTGAGCGAGTGAGAGAGTCGTTCACTCGTAGCCCAAAGAAATCAGTCTGGAAGGCAAGTCGTGAACTACAAGTTCCTGTGTCGACTGTTTGGAAAGTTGTAAGAAAACGCTTACAGCTACGTTCTTACCGACTACAGTTATTATAGGCTCTAAAGCCGACAGACCACGGATTACGTGCCAAATTCGCAAACGACATGTTGTTTCATGACGATTTTGTGGATCGTGTTGTCTTCAGTGATGAATTGACCTTTCACTTTAGTGGACATGTTAACACTCATAATGTGCGCATCTGGGGCTCAGAAAATCCTCACGAGGTGGTACAAGTGCAACGAGATTCCCCTAAAGTGAAGGTTTTTTGTGCCGTATCCCGGCGAAAAGTTTATGGGCCTTTCGTTTTTTGTGAACCTACTGTAACTGGCACTAGAGCAATGACTCTTCCATCAGTTGGAAGAAAATGAGCCAGAGAACTTCATTTTCCAGCAGGATGGTGCGCCACCTCACTTGCATAACGAAGTACGCGATTGGTTGAACGTCACTGTACCCGAGCGCTGGATAGGCCGCAAGGGCCCCAATGAGAGGGCTTGCTATGCATGGCCTCCACGTTCTCCTGACTTAACGCCATGCGATTTTTACCTTTGAGGCTTCTTCAAGGATCGTGTGTACGTGCCTCCGCTACCAGCTGATCTCCCTGAATTAAGAAACCAGATTGAAGCAGCTGTTGCTACAATTACCGAATACACACTTATCAACGTTTGGGAAGAACTCGGCTATAGACTTGATGTGTGCCGTGTGACAAAGGGTAGTCACATTGAATATTTTTAAGCTTCTTGGTAAAACAACTTGAGTTGGTTTTTCATTTAACGTATCATTCATAACTGTAAGTTGAATGTAATAAATATTATAAAGAGTTAAAACCTCGATATTCATTTATATACACCTGTATATTACCGTATGTATAAAAGAATAACGCTAACACACTTTTGTAAAATAGTGTTAAATAATTGGAGAATCCAGTACGATACGCATATACGAGGGCTGTAAAGAAAGTAGTGGCAAGATGGTCCCCACATTCACAGGAGAGCGGGTATGAGCCAATAGGATATGGGAGCGATCAGGTGACTAGTGTCGATGTGTGGTGTGCTTTGGTCGGGCTGCCAGTTGAGAGGTGTTGTTGCTGTGTAGCGTTGAAGTGAACAGTGTCAAGTGCACCGCTCTAAAGCTTGTTTACCAAAGGCGATCAGCGTTCGTGGATTAAAATCGAGGCTGCCCGTGGAAAAATGCATCAGCATGTTATCGAGGATTACGTGGAGCCTGTGGCGGGAATGCATTGCCGTACAGGACGGTTGCACGATGGGTCCGTGAAAGTAGGACTGAGACTGCGGATTTGCACCGCACATATCGACCTTCCATTCCGTAAGATCAGATTGACATCGTGAGTGGTCTCGTTGCTATGGACCATCGATGGACTGTCCGGGAGTTATCCGTAGAGGTTGGTCTCCGTCATCATTCTGACGAAATGTCTTCGGCTGAGGAAAATTTCGTCCCTTTGGATTCCACATCGACTCACTGAGGTACAGAAATGGCACCGGTATTCACTGGCTGGCATACGGCAACAAAGCAGACGCATTTCTGAAGCGTATTGTCGCCATTGCTGAGACATGAGCACGAGCCTATGAGCCGGAATTGAAGTGTCAGTGGAATGAATGGCGTGACCCAGCTTCACCACGTCCACAGAAAGTTCAACAGGAACCCAGTCGGGTGAAGCTGATGCTGATTGTTGCATACGACTACGAGGGGGTTATTCTTACGCATGCTGTGCCTGAGGGACAAACCGTCAACAGCGGCATAACAAGGCACGTTGTTATGTCACAAACAATGTCCAGCTCTTATTGCAACTCTGGCATTAGGAGGTTTTGGAACATCCTCCGTACTCACCAGACATGAGTCCTTGTGACTTCGACCTGTTTCCGAAGTTGAAGGAACCCCTCCGAGGCCACCGATTTCCTGACGTGGCATCTGTAGTCAGCGCAGTAGGGCGCTCCTTCGCAGTCATCAAAGATCGCCTTGCCAACGGTCCCGAACGGCTGCCCTACATTTGGCAAAAGATCAGGGACTTTGCGGGTTACTACATTGAAGGAATTTAATGCAATTGTACTTGTGAGTTCAATAAATATTGTGTTCTATCAATGTTGCCACTACTTTATTTACAGCCTTCGTATTACCTAGGTGTGTTTGGCAAGTTTAGCTTCTCGCTTCTTTCATCAACACATTCGGTAATCTCTTATTAACAAATTTTACACTATACAGATGCTTCAAAAATAGAAGGAATAAATTCAGATATATATTCCCTATATGTAAACAATAAAAGCAGTCCATTATAACACGTGTCCAAAGTGTTATGATCATCATAAAGCATTGTTTGCATTCCAGAATACACACTCCCGGCTTCAAAATAGAGCTCTTATCGACGTATCATAGCCGTGTAAACAGCATCCCAAATTCGATTCTGAAGGGATTTCATGTCAGGTACTGGAGACGAATGCACCAATCCTCAAAAGTAGAAGTTGACAGGACCGAAATAGGTGAGCGTGGTGGCTAAACTATTAGGTCACCTCATCTATCTATCTATCAGGAAACTTTCGATCCAAGTACTGGCGAGCAGTCTGACTGAAGTGTGCAGGAGCTCCATTGTGCAAGAAGTGAGCTTGTTCAAGAATGCTCAGTGGTATGGAGTTTTTCAGGAAGTTAGTGCACGCTGCCCCGTAGGACTGCTTACAAGTATCGCGGTCCACCAATGATACCGGCCCACATGTTGAGAGTGAGGCATAGCTCCATACATACATGCTGACTGGAACTTTGTAATGGTATGTCGTGTGAATACTGCTAAGGCAGCAAAGTAGTGATTTGCAGCGCAAGAACCAAGCAGGTAATCAGCTGATGACAGGCTGCAACTGATGCTCTCACACAGTCTCCGGATAGGGACTCATCTGCCACCCAACCTTCGTGTACTCGCAGAAGGAGTCGTGTGCAAACAGAAATGTTTTCCGATGTTCGGTGTGGTACACAAGGCGCAAAAAGAATTCAGCATTGCCTTCTTACACATTCCTTACCGTTTGTAGGGTACTTTTTACGTCATGTTTTCATTTTATCGGCGGAAACTGTTACCTTGCAGGTGCATGTCACGCCTTGAGTTCTGTATCGAACCAATAGAGCTCACCTATGCTGGGTTTGTCAACTCATTCGCTAATACGGATAGCCACCTCCCTCAACTGGAAGCGAGATTAATCCTTTCAAAATGGTGGAGACCGAGTTTTGGCGATATTTCGCATGGTTATTATGGACTACAGAGAAAATGCCAGTTTCGAAATTTACATGAATATAAGCAGGTTCTGAGTTTGCAGAATTGTTTTATGTGCGTCTGGTAGAACATTTTGCTTTTGGTATAATGCCTAAAGTTACGGCGGGGATGGGGTTTGATCTGATGGAGAATAGAACTGTGAAGTAGGCAGTAGTCAGTATTGTTCGTGAACCTCCAAGCCCAAAATCCCACACTTATGCGGCCACTTCTTTTCTTGGCAACTACGTGTTCTGGAACAGAGCGAGTTTTGTCTGGTCGTCACAAATACATCCGCCCATCCTTATCAGGGCAAAAAACCTTTTCATCTAATAAAATCACTAGCTGACAAAAGCTGTCTGGTTTGACCAAGTATTCAGGTGCAAACCCCATTCGACTGTCAAGTTTATTTTTAACTATTCGTTTCTCAGTCTTTTTGTATGATTTCTCTATTCCTAGGTTGTTACTAGAAGAAGGGTCTAAGCCTTTGTTGTCGAGGTGTTTATTGTTTTGTGAGCATCATAATTCTTCGTCTCTTATTGTTTTACAGCCTGTTTTCTTCTAATCAAGGTGTGTTTTCGGTAGAATAATGATCCCGCTCTGTTTCCTTGTTGCTATTGTTGTTGTTTCTGTTGATAGAACAATGCGGTAAAAAGTGATCTACCCCTCTGCTTACTGCGGCCCAAGGACAATTGCCGGCGAGGCTTCAAATTGCTTGTGTTCGAATCTGGGTGGATATATTAAACTTTAGCTTCATATATCTTCTAAACTAATTTAGATAGAGACGTCCAGGTAAGTGCAATCTCTAGATAGTAATTGGTGTAATGTTATAAATATAACCAGTTTAACTTTGGTTCCTGAGTTCGATATGAAACCTTAGACCTGATTTTCTCAGAAACTTTTAGTGTTAGCATGATGGGACAAGGATTATATGGTAACTATTATTGCGCTACATCAGATTACATTATAATTTGTAATCCTGGGTCCTTGGTTCGAATCCATAACTTCCAATGACTTTTTAAGTTTTTGGCTGAATCCTGAATTATAAGGCCTAAATTAACATAAGAAAGCTAGTGTTGACAGCCTTAGCATGTAAAACTATAAGTATGTATTGATTTTAACCTAGAGGGTCTCAGTTATATTCTTGGTTGATGGATTAAAGCTTAATCTCTTATAGGGGCTATACTAATTTAGATACTGACTTCGAACAAACTTGATTCAGTATACAGCATTATGTGCAATTCCAAATAATTACAGATGTACCTGAATGTCCTGGTTTTGAGCAAAACCTTTAAAAATACCATGGAGAATATACAAAATCGCATGGATATACGCCTTGTGACAAACGAGAAAACATTGGAAAAGCTGATTTCTAAGCCTACATTCATCGACAGAAGTATATATGGACCTAACCTAGCTGCTGTTCATATGGCATCACGAGAGATTATATTCAACAAGCCAATATACATCGGAATGAGTGCACTAGAAATATCAAAAACCCTCAGGTTTTCCTACCAATATGATGTGTTATTGCCGTACTATGGAACAGAAAACCTGAAGCTCATGTACATGGATGCTGACTCCTTCATTCATCGAGTTACAACAACTGACATATACCACGACAAAATGCAATTTCTTGAACATTTGGATACATCTGATTACCCTGCAAGCCACATGTGCCACTCCACACAGAACAAAAAAGTGTTGCGAACGTTTAAAGATGAAGCTAACGGGAAAAGCATCCCAACGTTTTGTGGGACTGAGACCTAAGATGTACGCTCTCCATGTTGATGGAGGAATGATCGAAAAGATTAAAGGTATAAAACGAAGCGCTATTAAGCAGTACATCACATTCTACAGCTATGTAGATTGTCTTAAAAACAGTGAAATGATAAGAACTCCAATGAATTTGATAATGTCACAACAGCATAACGTTTCGTCTGTAAAAGTCAACAAAATCGCTCTATCGCCCCATGATGGCAAAAGAGTGATTGCTGCTGATGGAATATCAACCTATGTTTATGGTCATTACAAAGTTGTG
The DNA here is from genome assembly GCA_030762935.1 of Hymenopus coronatus. Taxonomy (NCBI): domain Eukaryota; kingdom Metazoa; phylum Arthropoda; class Insecta; order Mantodea; family Hymenopodidae; genus Hymenopus; species Hymenopus coronatus. The sequence continues at coordinate 7,836,051 of CM060885.1, read as the reverse complement.
AGCGTATAATGTGAGAAACTACATACGTTGCTCATCATTGGTAGCGTGGTAGCAGAAAATTGAAGCTTAGACTCCGAACACTCACATGCATTTAGCGAAGGCATACGAAGAGAGAAGAATAAGCATGAGAGGTGGCGGGAACTCTGCCATTAGAGCACATTTCTAATGCAGCTCTCAAACCCAGATAAAAGAGGAGAGACGTCTAACCTCACATGCTAGATATCTTTATATAAAAACTAAACGCTGAAAAGACTAGCCAGAAATCAGAAAATATGTCCACCGCTTCAACAGAAACAACAATAGCAACAAGGAAACAGGACGGGATCATTATTTTACCGAAAACACACCTTGATTAGAAGAAAACAGGCTGTAAAACAATAAGAGACGAAGAATTATGATGCTCACAAAACAATAAACACCTCGACAACAAAGGCTGAGAACCTTCTTCTAGTAACAACCTAGGAAGAGAGACATCATACAAAAAGACAAATAAAAAGACTGAGAAACGAGTAGTTAGGTTATGTTAGAAAATACTGGAAACCATACAAGCATATCTCCTCGCTTCACAAGTTATCATCTGAACATGTAATAGTATGCCAAAAGTATATATAATATGACTCTTACAGGCCCGCAAAGCACTTGAAACAGAACCCAGAAATGATTAAAACTATGGAAGAATATAAAAAAAACTGTAAAATACCGGATTGGCTATACAAGCGATCACAACATCCTGGAACATATGAAAATGCTACAAAACATAGCAAATAGTGTGAAAAACGTCAGAAACACTGAAACGATGACATCAATTACTACAAAAATGCTACAAAAATGCTTAAAATTGCAGAAATGATATAAACTAGCACAAAAATTACCTCAATTACTATCAAACATAGGAAAACTGCATGAAAAGTACATTACCTCAAATACGCTTAAAGTGCTCCTAAGCGAACTAAAATGACGTTAGTACACCTCCGTCGTTGTCATGAAGTTCTTAAAAAGCTTCCAAAAATACTTTCAAAGTGAGTTGAAATACCTATTGCCTAAGGGTTTAACACTACTCTAATGTTCTGCATAGCTTAAAAGTCGTAAATGATCTGTAAGGAGACATAAAGCACTACAAAACACTACAAAATACTGCAAAATATGCTCAAAATGTGCTAAAATGGCAATAAAAGTATTAAAAACCAGTATAATACACTGAAACTACTCTAAAATATTAGCAATATGCCTGAAAGTGGAAAACCGATTGTTTTAGAGTCGTATATACCAACAAAACGGTTCGAGATATATGGAAAAGAGCTAAAATGTCTCATCAATACGCTGCCCTGCAGTCCTAAACACCCTCCTCCCATAGCATTAAAAGCACATTAAACAACAGTGGCAACGCTACAAATCACTATTAAAATCCTGAAAAATGTATGTGAAAGCACTAAAAAATATCTCAAAGCGATAAAAAAATGTCTGTAGAAGTGCTAAAAAGCATTAAATAATGCACTGCAAAATAATGTAAAATATGTGTAAAACGTCTGCAAAAGCATAAAATACCTGCACAAAATTGTGTGAAATCAGTTAAAAAAAGCTAAAATGTCTGAACAGTACTCTGAAACCATGTGACCTAGAGACCTAAGCACCCTCCAATTGACATGAAATGTCATTAAAAGCATTGGAAACAGCTGTACTAGCACTCAAAAAACGTACAAAGAGCTTGTTAATGTTCCGTACACACTCAAAAAGCACTGCAAAAGGACTTCAAACGGCACACCGCAGTACCACAAATCCTTAAACATTTCAAAATTCTGGGGAAAAAAGATACAAATTAATGTAAACCAAAGCAATCCGCCTTGAAAAGGACCCCAAAGGCCTGAAAAAAATACACCTAAACTCTGAGTCTAAGATAAGTTCAACCTCTTCCTAGCATGACCCTTGAATTCCCTATCCTTCCCATGTAGGGTATACAGCCTCCTTGAATTCCCTAACTCTCCCATGTAGGGTATACAGCCTCCTTGAATTCCCTATCCTTCCCATGTAGGGTATACAGCCTCCTTGAATTCCCTATCCTTCCCATGTAGGGTATACAGCCTCCTTGAATTCCCTAACTCTCCCATGTAGGGTATACAGCCTCCTTGAATTCCCTATCCTTCCCATGTAGGGTATACAGCCTCCTTGAATTCCCTACCCTTCCCATGTATGCTCACTTGCCCCTGTGCCAGAGCCGCTCTATCTTAACTACTCATGACTTTCACTACATCTCTGCAACAAATTATTTTAAAAAGCTTATGCTTCTATTTACTTCATGATAATCGAGAAAAAATTAGTAGAAATAGTATTATTACTTGCTTCCTTGTAAGTAGAAGTGAAATAAGGGAGTGGCATTGTTTAAGTGACAGTCAAAAGCTGGCTGCTTTGTGAATGCAGTTCCTTTGTTTGTATGGGCACGAGTTGCAAATTCCTCTTTGAGAAAAGTATAAGTTTTTTCAAAGCTGAAACCCAAAACAAAAAATATCTTAAAAACGATCTACTTCACAAAAAATGTATATAATATAAATTGTGTGTTTTAACGAGTTCTACATTTTTTGTGTGGTAAGTTTTATCCATTTGTTACGGTTTAGCAGTTATGCAAAATTCCGTAAATATCATCCTGAATAAGTAGCCTTCAGAGGTTATTCCCAGAAAATTCAAGATATACATTTTTTTTGATAGGTAAATATATTTAATATACGACATTTAATCAAAATCGTTAGAGCCATTTTTCAGATAATCAAAATTTTCGAAAAAATGTCCCTATAAAGGGTAGTTTCGGGTGGGGAATTTTTCTCAAAGTTTTCGTGTCACATCCCTGGAAGATACTAAACTTAAATACCAAGTTTGGTATTTTACCGACTATTCGTTTTTGAGTTATCGTGTTCACAGACACACGCACACATACATGGGCCTTTTTCTGGAACCAGCACAAATTTTCCACTCAACGTCTGAAATGTAAACTACAATTGAAGATTCTTTTAAAGAATAGAAACACATTTTCTGACACATTTCAGAAATATGTAAAGGTTATTGTAAGTATTCCCCAGATCAATAAAGTCGCCTACATAATGTATAGGTAGTCGAATATTTTGAATTCTATTAAAAATACCTTTAATCAGGCCATCTGTAAGTGCGTTGCTGCAGCTCTGCGTACCTGAGGCCTGGAATAACAGATAGTTTACACTCCAATTTTCTATACAAAATCTTTTACATTTATAAAACTCGTGCACTTTATAATAATGCATGTGCATCTGAAGATTTTTATTTATAGATCACATCCAAAATCTAAGACCTGCGTGCAGGTTCCAGCCCCGTAAATGTTGATACCACTGCAAGGGCTAAGTTATCTTCGTACGGCGAATAAGCCATATTAGGGAACTTGTCTGCTAAAAATAGTGCAACTGTTTGCCTCGTTTAATCCATTTACTTGCATTTAAATACGGGAGTAAGAGACAGGTTGTTACAATACTTTTATTGATCTCGCTATTTACACTGATATAACTCAACTAACTACACCTTTTTCTACTTTCTTTACACATACTATGTACATGGTGTATAGAGTCCAAAAATTCGATACCGAGATTTCACCGGAAATGTATCTTTTGGGTCCCCCATATATTTGCGTCTTTTTTTGGAAAAAGATCCGTGTCTGTGTGTGTGTGTCTATGTGTCTGTGGACAGCATAGCTCAAAAACGAAAAGATACCAAACTTGGTATTTAAGTTTAATATCTTCCAAGGATGCGACACGAAGATTTTCAAGAAAATCCCCCCACCCCCAAGTACAATACATGGAATTTCTTTTCGAAAATTTTGATTTTCTCAAAAATGGCTGTAACGATTTTGATTAAAATATCGTATATTAAAGATATTTACCTGACAAATAATATGTATATCTTGAATTTTCTGGGAATAGCCTCTGAAGACTACTTTATTCGGGATGAATTTTACGAGATGTTGCATAACTGCTAAAGCGTAAGAAATAGACAAAAACTTAACCACACAAAACAATATAGAGCACATTAAAACGCACAATTTATGTTATATACATTTTTTTCGAGGAGTTGATCATTTTTTAGATATTCCTTGTTTTTGTTTTCAGCTTTGAAAAACTTGTACTTTTCTCATACAGAAATTTGTCAACTCGTGTCCATACAAACAATGGAACTTCAGTCACCTAGTAACCAGCTTTTGACTTCACTTTAACCTATGATACTCCCATATTTCAGTTCTACTTACAAGGAAGCAAGTAATAAGACTATTTCTGCTAATTTTTTCTCGATTAGCATGAAGTAAATAGTAGAATAAGCTTTTTAACAATAATTTGTTACACAGAAGTAGAGAAAGTCATGTGAATGGAACACATCAGATTTTTTCTTTCGTAATGGCTAATGGTTCTGTTCGTCTGAAATAAATGCATTAGGAAAATGGAAGTATAAAATCTATAATTGGTTAAAAAGATACATTATTGATTTTGATGATTTAAGCTTTAAGTGTTGTCACAGTCCTTGATCCAGCCACTCCCTCCCCCCTCTCTCTCCCTCTCCAATTACCCGATAACTCATTTTCTTTTTCACCTGTTTTTATCATTCTGCGTACATGATCGTTTAATTTCATTCTATTTTGTAACATCTTATCATTAAACGAAAATATTTTGAATTCTGATCTTACTGTTTTATTTCCTATTTTAGTGCATCTCCGTACTAACTAATGGACTCCATGCCTTATGTCTTTCTTTTCTTGTTATGGTGCATCATGATTCGGAACCATATACAAGATGATTAAGGTATAATATCACAGACATAAGTTTATAGAGTTTCACTTGTCCTTCCCTTTTTGTTGTAACACATTTATAATTAAAACATTAATCATTATATTCAGTATTAGCTGACATTCACTTACATATAAAGATACTGCAGCTCATTTAACAGTTTTTCAAAACTGAGGCTATACAACATGTTTAATAAAAGGGGGTTGTATTCCACGTTAAGATAGTTGTATAACTCAACGGGACAGACCCAAGTGGTACCTCCTGGCGATATAGCGTGAGCAACCTTCGTTTTATATTTCTTGCGTATCATCGAAAACGATGAGCGGAAGAGGCTAATTGGAGCTAGTTGTATAACTCAACGGGACAGACCCAAGTGGTACCTCCTGGCGATATAGCGTGAGCAACCTTCGTTTTATATTTCTTGCGTATCATCGAAAACGATGAGCGGAAGACGCTAATTGGAGCTAGTTCCCGCTGAAGTGTGCAGCCAATAATGATAGACAACAACAACGTAACCAGACCACAAATATCATATAATGTTTTTCACGGCAAATCGGTTGGGATCATCGGGATCCTCGGAATGAGAACTTCCCTGTCTTCGAATTTTCCTTTGAGTATCGTCGCGTAAATCACATCGTTCATTAATTTACTTACCACCGAACGCGTGCCGTTGCACAGTTTTGATTGGTTTATGCTTCGAAGCATGATTACTACGGAGCCAACCTTTAGTCGTAAATTGTGCGGTGGTAAACCAGGCACATCCAAGGAGTTTAAAAGTTCAATTGGATAGTTGGTGGCCTCATCTTCATTTGTTACACAGTCAATAGAATTGAAAAAATGCAGTGTACCAATGATCTCATTCTGAATTATGTAGCTTAAGTCATCTACATATTTATTCTTAGCTGCCAAAATTGCTTGCTCACTCAACCATTCATCATTTTTGTGGTTAGTAATGATGTTTGGGAATACTTTGTTGATGAGTTCGTCTTTCGATGAGACAAAGTTACAGAAATTTTGAGGAAATGAAATCAATCCACTGGATTCGTCGACAGGTACTCGACATTACCGATAGTCAGCTATTGCTCAGAGAAATCTTCAGCAGATGTATCGTTTGGTAACGCAACTCTCATGTTTGTTGTCAGCTGAAATTTGTTCCCGTAGCGCCAATGATTTGAGGCGAGCGTTTATTTCGTCGGCAGCAGTTCATCTTGGAATTACTGGCAGTGTTTGGCGGAAATCTTGCGTTGTTCGTCTTGGTTGCGGCATTGTTAATGATAATATCGGCACAATAAGCTGATAAAAACTGGAAACAAACACATTAACCGGTCAAATTCAAAATTTCTAATTGTCAGATTTTCAACCATACTTTACCAAAGACAACATTACGTTTAGCTGTCAGTTGCGTTTTGTTATTCCTTGCCAGTTGCATTGTTGTACCATTTTTAACAAATGAACGGCTAAACTGATGTTTTGACTGATTCATTTTTCGTTTTTCTGTCTGTTGCATTTTGTTATACCACGTTTTATGTCACGTCCCACGGAAATGGAATAAAAAGTATCCTATGTCCGTTTCCTGGTTCTAAGATACCTCCCCACCTATTTTCAGCCAAATCGGTTCAGCCATTCTTGAGTAAATAGTATTAATGGTATTAGTATTATTACAATTATTATTACTAGTATTATTATTACTATTATTATCATCATTATCATTCTTATTAATATTAGCATGAATATAAAATCGTTGATGCACTCATAAATAGATATTTTTCCCCAGTTGATTTTTAAAAGGTTCCAAACCTCTCCGTTTAACTGCCAAATACATATTTATTGGGCCGAGTCACAAGTATGCAAAACTGAAGTGAAAGACTAACTGAATAAAAATTGGGTCCATAGCTCTAATGCGGAACTTGAACTCGAGTTGAGTAACACGAAACGTAGAATTAAATAGGTCGACAAGATAGTGTGCAGCAATCCAGTTACCTGTAGCTTACAATGTAGATACGGTACTCCAATCATTTGCTTTATTTTACTTCGCATACAGTGCGTAATAGTAGTAGTAATAATAATAATGATGACAATAATAATGTGACTGCCCAAAATCCCGCACCTATACATTGCCACCGTGAACTATTTCTCGCAACTTCTTTTTCATGATCAACCCCTTGTCACACCTGTGTGAGTGAACACGTGACGGGCTCACTACATCAAAGTCCTGGAGATTCCTTGTCACGTCAAGGAAGTTCTGCGCAGATTTAAATTGGGTGCAGGGTAGTTCCGAAAGATCAATTTTGTGTGTGTGTGTGTGTGTCTGTGAGAGAGAGAGAGAGAGAGAGAGAGAGAGAGAGAGAGAGAGAGAGAGAGCGCAAAGCAACAAGTGATAAAAATGTGCTACAGCATTACAATAAAGACTTGTAATGTAATCAGAATTTTAAGTAATAAAGATAATAAGCATGCCAGCTTGTGTCCTAAGTTTTGCTTTAACACAGTACTGCCAATGGTTCATAATTTAGAAGAGAATAGCGTAAAGAAGGTTTGAAAAATAGCCTTGGGTGGATGCTAATAGATCCAATAAACCCATTATAATTATTTGTTATCATGAAATCCCTCTAGAATATTTTTCTGCAACTGAATTCGAAAAGATTTATTTACAAATTGTGTCTTTTGTTTTCTTTTTCTTGTCTATCATTACCAGTGTGAGCAGCGCCATCTGCCCTTCGTCTTGAATAGTGACGTAATTCCTGTTATCTGTATGTACATACTGATTATTTAATATCCTTATCCAAGCTAAAATGTATCTTGTACACGAGATGCTAGAAGCAAAACTTGTACGTTTTGCTTGCTATGTTAGCAAAAGCTTGGATAGGTAGAGTCAGATTGCCATTACCGGGATTTTTATCCACGACTGAGTGACTGCAGCTAGCTGACGGACACAAGAACCCAAAGGTTCCTAACAACCTGGCACTTCATTACACACAACTTGACCAGAGCACTCCCCAGTAAACTACAAGAGATTCACTAAAGCTATTAACAAAAGTAATACTTGCAGGCTTCACTATTATAATCGTGATGACTTCATGTAGTTCTTAAGGTAATACATTTCCGCGTATTTCGCTCAACTGTCTTTACTTCAGTGTTGGGTTCTGAAACTATTTCAATGTATGAAAGTACATGTGCAGGCGCGAAATACGGCTACCTCAAATAGTTTATTACATACTTGCTGTTTATCTGTTTCCAACTGAATGCAAAAAAAAAAATTATCATTTTTAAAAAGAAAATGTCAGCTGTGACTGTTTGAGAGGCAATGTGTGAGTGTGTATGTGTGAGCAAGTGAGTGAATATGTGTGTATCTGAGTGTAAGTGTGTATATGTGTATGTGTGTACGTGTGTGTATATGTGTTTATGTGTGTGCAAGTGAGTGTATGTGTGTATGTGTGTACGTGTGTATTTAAGTGTATGTGTGCATTTGAGTGTATGTGTGTATTATACGTGTATGTGTGTATATGTGTGTATGTGTATATGTGTGTATGTGTATATGTGTGTATGTGTATAAGTATGTGTGTATATGAGTGTTTGTATATGTATATATGTATGTGAGTGTATGTGTATATGTGTGTATGTATGAATGCGAGTGCATGTGTGTATGTGTGAGTATGTGTGTACATGTGTATATGAGTGCATGTGTGTATATGTGTGTATGTGAGTGTGTGTATGTGTATATGTGTATGTGTGTATGTGAGTGTATGTGTGTATGTGTGTATGTGTGTATGTGAGTGTATATGTGTGTATATGTGTATGTGAGTGTATGAGTGTATATGTATGTGTGTATGTGTGTAAATGTGCGTATGTATGCATGAGTGTATTAGTGTGTATTGTGTATATGAGTGTACGTGTGTGAGTATATGCATGTGTGTATGCGTGTGTATGTGACTGTGTGTATGTGAGCGAATGTGTATGTGTGTATGTGAGTGTATGTGTGTATGTGAGTGTATGTGTGTATGTGAGTGTATGTGTGTTTATGTGAGTGTATGTTTGTGTATGTGAGTGTATGTTTGTGTATGTGGGTGTATATGTGTATGTAGTGTATGCGTGTGTATGTGAGTGTATGTGTATGTGTGTATATGAGCGTATGTGTGTATATGCGTGTGTATGTGAGTGTATGTGTATGTTAGTGTATGTGTGTAAGTGTGTGTATGTGTATATGTGTATGTGAGTGTGCGTGTGTTTGTGTGTATGCGTGTGTATGTGAGTGTATGTGAGTGTATGTGTGTATGTGAATGTATGTATGTATGGGCCTATATGTGTGTTTATGTGAGTGTATGTTTGTGTATGTGTGTATATATGTTTGTATATGAGTGTATGTGTGTATGAGAGTGTATGTGTATGTGTGTATGAGTGTGTATATGTATGTGGGTGTATGTGTGTATGTGAGTGTATCTGTGTATGTGTGTATATGTTTTTATGTGTGTATGTAAGTGTGTGTGTGTATGAGAGTGTATCTGTATATGTGAGTGTATGTGTGTATGAGAGTGTATCTGTATATGAGAGTGTATGTGTGTATGAGAGTTAATCTGTATATGAGAGTGTATGTGTGTATGAGAGTTAATCTGTATATGTGAGTGTATGTGTGTATGAGAGTGTATCTGTATATGAGAGTGTATGTGTGTATGAGAGTTAATCTGTATATGAGAGTGTATGTGTGTATGAGAGTTAATCTGTATATGAGAGTGTATGTGTGTATGAGAGTGTATCTGTATATGTGAGTGTATGTGTGTATGAGAGTTAATCTGTATATGAGAGTGTATGTGTGTATGAGAGTGTATCTGTATATGTGAGTGTATGTGTGTATGAGAGTTAATCTGTATATGAGAGTGTATGTGTGTATGAGAGTGTATCTGCATATGTGAGTGTATGTGTGTATGAGAGTGTATGTGTACGTGGGTGTATGTGTGTATGTGAGTGTATATGTACTCGTATATGTGTATATGGGAGTGTATTTGTGTATGTGAGTGCATGTGTATATGAGAGTGTATGTGTGTATGTGAGTGTATCTGTATGTGTATGTGTATATGTGAGTGTATGTGTGTATGTGAGTGTATGTGTATATGTGAGTGTATGTGTATATGTGAGTGTATCTGTATGTGTGTATGTGAGTGTATGTGTATATGTGAGTGCATGTGTGTATGTGTCTGTGCGCGCGCTTGTGCACGTGGATATCATAGCTTAAAAACGAAAAGTCCGTTAAATACCAAACTTGATTTTTAAGTTCAGTATCTTCCAAGGATGCAAATGACGATTTTCCAAAAGAAATCCTCTCACTCTAACTACCTTTTACATGGAACAAATTTAGGAAATTTGATTTTCTCAAAACCGGCTCTAAAGATTTTGATTTACATGTCGTGTACTAAAGCTTTTTACATGATGAAGGAAATGTTTATCTTCATTTTCCTGGAAATACCCTCTGAAAATCTCTTTATTCAGAATGAATTTTGAATAACTGGTAATGTGTAAGAGATAGACAAAATTGTACTCCTCATAAAATACAGATTTCGTTACGATTTACAGTTTATATCATATACATTTTCTTGTGCGTTGACCGTTTCCGAGATATTTCTTGTTATTGAATTCAGTGTTAAAGTACTTATACTTGGCTCATAGAGGAACTTGTCCACTTTCGGTCATGCAAAGGAACGAATATCAATCCCATAGCAACCACCTTTTAAAACATTTGAAAATCGTTTTATTCTAGTGACCTTACTTTCTCTCTACTTAGAAAGAAACAAATAATTAGATATTTTCTGGTAATGTTTATCCCGATTAAATTAAATAATGAGTTTTTAGCTCTAACATGAGAAAGCCATGTGAGTGAAGCACACGAGAAGTTTCGTTTGATCTGAAAACACACAGCAACGTACGTTACACTTACTTTTGTACCGCAAGCTCTTTTTTGTTCCTAAGTACATGCTATTTACAAAGTGGATAGAGAAGGTATTGTATTCCTCCCAAAAATTCTATGTCGAGATTTCTCCGGAAATATATGTTTTGAGGTCTCCTGACTCCGAAAAAATAAAGAGCAGTCCAGGATTTATTGTTAGTATCTTCCAAGGATACAACACACAGACTTTTAAGAGGACAAACACCAACTGTTCTCTACATGGAAACCTTTTTCGTAATTTTTTATTTTCTCAAAAGTAGCTCCAATGATTTTGGTTAAAATATTTAATTATTAAAGTTATTTAGATCACTACTAATTAGTGTAACATGTAATTTCTTAAAATATTCTCTTAAGATCTGTTGAGAGCGTTGGTTCATAATGTTTGTAGAGTCCATTTTAAGTGTGTTTTGTGATAAATAAATACACATCTTATAGGAAACAAGATCTCTCTATTCTAAATGAATTTTGCTGAATTAATGAACTGTAACAGATAGACACAACCTTACCTCACAAAAATATAGATCTCGTTAAAACACTTGGTTTATGTCATTTACGCTCTTTTTGTAGAACTGACCGTTTCTGAGATATTACTTGTTATTGGTTTTACCTTTTTCAAACGGCACCATACAAAGGGAACCGCACTTCAGTTGTTTCACATTGCGACGAGGTTTTAAAGGATTTGACTATCACTTTAGGCAACTGTATTCCCCTATTTCCCTTCTACTTAAGTAATGCCAATATTTTTATAGATTACCATAATGTAGAAAAAGAATAGTCTTCTGTAAGAATACTTTTTATTTGGAACAGCTAGAGAAAGTTATGTGAATGGAACACATCAGATTTGGTTTTTATTAAAACTGTATTGCATCTATTGTTTTGTATTAACAGAGCAACATGCCTTCGTTCAATAACAAGAAATTTCCTCAACTTTTATGTTATATTGATTTTCAAATTATCAAAACAATGTAGACTTTGTTTTGGAAAAACACAGAAATATGTAGTATTTTGATTTGAATCACCTTAGCAACGTGTTTTTGTTGTATGTACTAAAATATAAACACATATTTTTTAACTGAATTAATATAGAGCCACATTTATATCTGGATCAGAATAGAAATGTGGTTTTTGTTTCCTCTGTCTCCATTTCCTTTTGGACCTTTACAATATTGCACCACTTATTTTGTTCCAAAATAGCAATATGCTTTAGTATCAGCATGACAAAATGCTTTGAATTTTTATTCGCTTGCATTGTGTCTTTTGTTTTGAACAGTCTTAGAAAATAACCTTTGGTTGCATCAACATAATAAAGCGCGTAACGTAAATGCGGGTTTGATTTCGTAAGCAGTAAAACATTCACTTGTGAATTACAAACAGGAGGAAATACATTTGCAGTTGACATACAAACATTATATAATCACTCCTCGATGTACGGTTAAAACTTAAATAGAAAATATTTCCTAATAAAACATTCATAGACATACTTTTGACTATATAAATATTCGGCCATTAGAATATGAAGCAATGCTTGTTTTTCTTGTTGAAAATAACTCCATGTTAAGAATCGGATACAGCCTCAATTCAAACGTTCGTGATTATTGTGACAGGAGAACAGCAAATATAATAAGCTTAGAGTAGAGTAGCAGGGTGTTCCACTTCTGGCATCCGAAAATAATAACTCCGTCGACAGTTTATATCATTGGAGTGGACCATCTGTGTGTTCCGATAGCTTAACTATCATTAGCGAACACGAATCAACTGTGCGCACTACACAGTTTGTAAGTGTTGTATATCATGTGCTGTCGACGCATAGGATACCAGTAGACACGTGACCAGCAACTCATCTTAACTGTCATTAGCGAACACGAATCAACTGTGCGCACTACACAGTTTGTAAGTGTTGTATATCATGTGCTGTCGACTCATAGGATACCAGTAGACACGTGACCAGCAACTCATCTTAACCTTGACCAACACTCCCCGAGTACAGCTATCACACAGTTCCAATTTGTCATCAACTGGTACAGCCTCATTTCTAATTTGTAGTATTAATTTAACTTTTAGTACAAGATAAAGGATCACACTAATTAGTATGTCAGTAAAATTAAAACTAATGCATTACAAACATTATCATAAGCTTCCAAAAACTGATTATAAAACTGAACATAATAAACTAAGTTTTTTTTTTTTTTTTTTTTTTTTTGCATTACAAAATTTCCTAAATTTTTCAAGCATTAAACACACTAATTAAAAATTGGTCACCTGGAAAAAAGTAATACTGAAAACTTAGGAGCAAAAGCGAGTTTTTATATTTGATTTATTTATTTGCTCCCTCATACCAGAATCTGGTTTCTTGCTCTCGATAATATCTGCTCCTTCGTCTATAATTTTTAATAGTATTTCCTTTTCTGACGAACGCAAATTGGTTTGCGTGTTCATTTCATTTTTAAAATGCGAATTATTCGTCTCTATTTTAGTCGGTCTGGGTAGCCCATTTGGTTACGCACTGGCCTTCTGTCGCATGGTCACGGGTTCAAACTCGGCCGAGATCCATGTTAAAAGCAACAAGCCCATGTCAGTAGATTTACTGGCGTGTAAAAGAACTCCTGCGGCGCTGAGATGATTGTAGCAACTCATAGCGTCGTTATAAAACAAAATATTTTTAAAACCCGTGTTGAGGATCCAGTCACGACCTTCTGCACTACATTTGAATAACCATGTATATCTCTATGCATTATTCTCTCTGTATTTGACATGTACTTTTGTATTAAAGTGTTGGCTAACCTGAGCCTAGGAAGGAGGAAGTGTGTTGTTATTGCTCTCATTCCCGACATAATTTAGTGCCAAAACACCGGGATTTGCAGGGAAAAACTACTACAACAGATATGCCAGTGAAACACTAAAGCATGCACTTCATTAACGTTATATTGATATTTCGTTGTTGTGACTTATTATACGAAAAACAGTGACAATTGTCGTGCTCAGTAAAGGCGCAATTTACGTGGCAGACTTGCACGCCATCTGTTGAAGAGTAGTGGAACTCACTAGACTGCGAATGATCAGTCGGTAATACATCCTACTGTTGAGAATTGTACTGGCGCCTCTGTTGACTGACTCCTTAAACACTCTCTTATAATATTGTTTCCAACATGCACGATTTCCAAATTAAACATGACCGAAAACGACTCACTACATAAATTAAAGAGAAAGAGAATCACGGAGAGAGGAAATGTGACTCGCTTTTGTACTTCCATTGACAGCTTCACGGAAGAGACTCCGATAGAAGAATATGAACACTACAAAGGGTGCCTGGAGGAAGCACTGGCTCGACTGTTACGTCAAGATCTTCTACCCGATGAAGAGTACGACAGCGACATTGTAACTTGAGAAGAATACACTGATAAAGCCAAGCGTGCAATCCAAAGAGCCTCTAAGGAAATAGAGAAACGGCTAGATGTCACCAGGGCTCACCTTACATTATATCAAAACACTACTCCGGCGACACTGGTGTCTCCTCCCACTGCAAACGTTACATCAGTTAAGTTGCAAACGATAAAATTGGAGGCTTTTACAGGAGACATAGAATGCTGGCCCCGTTTTTGGGAACAATTTGAGTCGTCCGTAGAGAAGAACACGTCACTGTCGACCATAAACAGGCACATCTTCCTTAGAGGATACTTGGAGGGAGAGCCAAAGTTACTAGTGGACGGCATTTCTGTGACAGCAGAAACCTATGAAAAGACCAAATAAATACTGCATTCACGATACGGCGACCGAGACCGTATCATAGAAGCCCACTTGCACTATCTTGAGGATATTAAACCAATTCAGTTTGTGTGTCCAGAAACTTTAAACACCACGTTCATTAAATGCAACAGGCGAATCCAGGCACTCCAATCACTGGGAGAAGACGTTAATGGTTATGGCCGTGTCCTTACCCCCAAATACTACGTGCCTTCCCTGATGTCATATGTAGAAGATGGATTATCCACGTAAAAAGAGAGAAATTGTCGGAGGGTGACATCAAACTAATGAAGTTCCTTGGAGAAGAAATAGGCGGAGTTCTTACAACCTATAAGATACGCGGCGAGGTTGCGAGCGCAAATGCTTTCTCTCCTACAGCTGCAACGCTTCACGTACAGTCGAAACCCAAAACAAAACAACAGAAGTCAGCAACGAGCTTGGAACCCTTGTTCTGCGAGACACGCAATCACTGGGCACAAGATTGTAAGACTGTAACAAGATTGTAACAAGTGTGCCAGAACGCGTTCAAAAATTGAAGTCAGCAAACCATTGCTTTCTCTGCTTTAAGCGTGGTCACGACGTTAAAAACTGCTACAAGAAAGGAAAAGCATCTTGCTCCCAGTGCAAGAAAAATCACCATAGGTCAGTTTGTGGTGACTGGCAGAGCCCAAATTCTCACTTGACTTCAACGAACAACACTTCTGTTGGTAACATTGGCATAAGACCTGCTGATTTTACGTATCTCCAGACTGCGCGAATACGCTGAAAACCTTCCGATCGAAATAATCGTAGGTGCCGATCAATACTGGAAGATTGTCAAGGACGCAGCACCCATACGCATTTCATCATCTCCGCATTTTGGATGGATACTGAGTGGAAGCCGCTCTGGCGTACTAGCGAGGAATACTAAAGTCAACCTCATTAATGTGAATCACAGTCAATCAGTGTGTGACGACGACACCTTGCGACGTTTCTGGGAACTAGAAACATCACACTTATGGGGGAATAATGGGCTTCATACACCTTAGAAGATGGGAGACGAGTTGTGCGACTACACCGAAAGAATTTAAACCACTTTCCGAGCTACAAAAGTAATTTAGAAAGGTGTTTTGACGCCGTAGAAAAAAGTCTTCAGAAAAACGAGGACCTCAGGATGGCTTACGAAAGGCAGATAATGAACCACATACCAAAAGTTCACATAGAGCTAGCTCCTGCAGTGGAATCGCACGACACTTTCTACTTTACCCACCATATGGTCAAAAGGGAGAAACGGGGCAACTTCAAATGACGTATTGTGTTTGACGCCTCTTCGCAGGAAGGAACTTCACTCTCCCTAAATGACATATTGGAAATGGGCCCCAATCTCTTGCCTGAAATTACTGCCATGCTCATGCGATTTCGCATGGATCCTATTGCGGTCACCGCGGTCATTGCTCAGGCCTTCTTGCAGCTAGTACTTCATCAGGACGACAGGACATACGGGGCAACCGTTTACATCCGTTCAGTCCAAGGAAAACACATTCAGGTGCACATAGTCTGCAGTAAAAGCAGACTATCTCCACTAAAACTAGTAACCCTGCCATGACTAGAGCTTCTGGCAGCGCTGGTGGGAACGCGATTACTACACTACTTTTGTATAGCTGCAGGCTGCGACATCTCTTATGCAACCCTTTGGGTGGCCTTGGAATGGATAAGAAATAATCCAAACAAATGGAAGACATTTGTCAGCAACCGCGTCACTGAAATACAAACACACACTAATCTTACACAATGGAGACACTGCCCTGGAGATGAAAACCCTGCTGACTACCTTTCAAGAGGGCTGCTTGGTAACCAGATACATAGTGTGGATATCTGGTGACATGGGCCAGCATGGCTCCGACAACATGAAAAGGAATGGCCAGCTAAAACCTACACTACGAAAACACTACCAGAGGAAAAGCAACGCTGTCAAGTTATGACTACAACATCTACTCCCGGACTGATTGGTGCTTCTAAATTCAGCTCCTATTGGAGATTAATTCGTACCACTGTGTGGATCTTTCGTTTCCTGCAAAACGCCCGTGGAAGGGAAAAGGCCAAAGCAGAACTAACTGCTGCTGATCTCTCTACTGCCCGCATATATTGGATAAGAGTGGTGCAAAGGGATGCCTTTGCGGCCGAACTTGATGCACTGCAGAAGAACTTACCTCTCCCGAGAGACTCGAGAATTTCACGGTTCAACCCTATTCTGGACGATGGAATCATTCGTCTGGGTGGCAGGCTACACTATTCTACTCTTTGTAGAGAAGAACGCCATTCATTACTCCTTGATGGTTCCCATCACAGAACTACTTATCTCTGATACACACGTTCGGCTGAGTCACTTTGGAGTTCGCGTTGTCATGACCGAACTTCGAAATGAGTTTTGGATTCTTAGAGGTCACCAAATAGTCCGAAAGGTTTTACACAGGTGTCTCCCCATGTATCTGAACAATTCACGAGGACAGCAGGTAGAAGCACTACTCCCAGCCAACCGACTGAAACCATCACGTCCATTTTCAGTCACTGGAATAGACTTTGCTGGTCCGCTTTATATCAAGGTAGGGAGAGAGACGCAGAAAGCTTATATTACGCTCTTCACTTGTGCCACCACCGGAGAATAACATCTGAATTGTGCACAGATTTGAGTACCAACAAATTTCTCATGACATTGCAACGATTCATCGGTCGCCGAGGTCTACCATACACGATCTACTCGGACAATGCCAAGACATTTCAAGCCGCAAACGCAGAGCTCATTGAAGTCTGGCAAATTTTGTCATCCTGCAACACTCACCAATTCCTCACTCAAAACGGTATAACCTGGAAGTTTATTGCACCTCGGTCGGCTTGGTGGGGAGGCTGGTGAGAGTGAATGGTGGGCACCACAAAAAATTTACTCAAGGTTCTAGGGCAATCCAGACTTACTGAAGAGCAGCTAAACACTACTCTAGATAATGTTGAAGCTGCCATTAATTCCAGACCTATCACGCAGAACGAGGACTCGGAAGCACTCACTCCAGCACATTTCTTGATTGGAGAAAGACTGTTGGCTATTCCAGTTGGTCCTGAACCCAAAATGTTGGACCAAAGGCAAAAGCTGACGAAAGAATTCCAACTGAGTCTTAAACTGACAAATGATTTTTGGAAGCGCTGGCAGAAGGAATATCTGTACAATGAGGAGCTTCCACGAATTGCGAAAGCCAGGGATGCTCAAAGGCATGCATCAGGGAGATTTCGTCCTAATTCAAGAGGATGTATGCCCGAGACACATGTGGAAGAAGGCAGTCATTGAAGGTCTGCTTGAAGAAAGGGACCACAAAGTTCTCCGTACTCCAGACGGAAAAAAATTAGCATCCAGTCCAGTTGGTCGTCCCTTTGGAGATCGATCAGGGTGGGGAGGATGTTGAGGATCAGTCACGACCCTCTCCAGTACATTTGAATAACCATGTAGGTTTATCCTGAGGGAGGAATGTCGAGTAACTTTAAGCTCCATGGACCCCGAGATCATTTGAGCATCATTTCATCAATTTCATTCATCGTCCGATATGACCAACCAGGTTAAAGAACGTTAAACTTAAAAAAAAATATACCTCTATCCTTAACTTCAAAGTAATTTGTGAAGAGAATCTATTCAGAAATTGACAATCGATGATAAACATATACGCCGGCAGTCTAGAGAGCATTAACCAAAAGTACATTTTAACCACGATGATCAGAATGAAATAACATCATTACGTAAATATAACTATATTATTAATATTTACCATTACATAACTGCACATTGTTAAACAGGGCGTAAGTTACAGCATATATTTATTGTACCCCACTATTCATTGGTTTAATCTTTTCACTCCGTAAACGGATTCTTATACTCACTAGAGTTAATCCCTTCTGAGGTTTCGGTGCCTCAGTGAGTGAGGCTTCTAGAAATGCACTGCATAACAACGTATTCGCATAGTTTTACTTCTCTCCGTGCATTTTTTTGTTCGACTCAGCTCATGTTTATATTGAAAACACGATTTAGATAATCCTTTATACGCGTATTTTACTTGCAAAACGAGAGAGAAAGTCATTTAGTAGAAAAAATAAGATTTTGTTCATGTAATTATCTTTAATATGTTAATAATTTAATCAAATTCGTAACTGCATTTTTGAAAAAATTGTTCATATAAACAGATGTGTAAATTTTGGAATTGCTCCTTGGAAGACACTGAAGCTAAATGCTGTCGACAGCAGGTGCTGGCTCACTGTAACAATTGAATATATTTGCAATAACGTTTTATCGAGAGATTGGGTTGCCTTTGAAATGATATGCCACTGTCGTGTGAGCGTGTTCTATGAGGTAATATCGCGAACTGGATCTATGCTTTTCATGCTTTTCATTGTAACACCAACACAAGTCCCTGGGACATACCTTCCATATTCTCAGACGATAGATATCAAAGGTTTCAAACCCGAGACCATGAGTTTAGAGCTTATGATTCGACCGCAGTGATAGTGAACTGTTGACTCCACTGTCATCTATAATCAAGTAAAGACGTAACCATCTGGGGGATGCTGAGTTAAAACTTCCACACACTCAGTATTTATAGTTACTAAAACTACTTAAGATGATGCACACTGAACAAAGCAGACAGCGAAGGTATTGTAATCCACCCAAAAATTCGATACAGATATTTTACAGGAAATGTGTGTTTTTAGACCACCTGCTTAACAGAACAAGAAATAAAGAAAACTACATTCTAGAAAAAGGTGGACATGTGCGTGGGAGTGTGTATATATGTGTGTATGCGTTTCTATATGTGTATATGTGTGTGTCTTGATGTGTGTAAATGTGTGTGTGTGAAATGAAATGGCGTTTTATTTATGGACGCTCTTTAACCCCTGTGGTTCTCAGCGTCCCATTCTATATTGCGCGTGAAGCACCGTTTAATTTTGCTCAGAGGCCTCTCTATCAAGCTTGAAGTTCTTTTACGTGGCGTAAATCTACGACATGGGACCAACGACTTTATTTTCCTTCCGAAGGAAGCCATACTAAAGATTTTTACGCCCGAAGAAATCCATCGTCTCCCTCTGATTTTGAACCCGCAAACTTGGGTATATGAAGTTAGTATTGGAACATTACACCACGGAGGGCGACAAGTGTGTATGTGTGTATATTGGTGTATGTGTGTATGCGTGTGTATGTGTATGTAAGTGTGTATATGTGTGTATGTTGATGTGTGTAAGTGTGTGAATGTGTGTATGTGTATGTTTGCGTGTATGAGTGTGTATGTGTGCATGTGTGCGTTAATGTGTTTATGTGTGTTTGAGTGTATATGTGTGTATGAGTGTGCATGTATGTATGTGTGTATGTATGTATGTGTGTATATGAGTGCATGAGTGTGTATGTGTATATGTCCATGTGCGTATATGTGTTCGTGTGTATATGTATATCTGTATGTGTGTATGAGTTTGTAGCTGTGTATATGTGTATAAGTGCATGTTCATATCTGTAGGTGTATATTTGGTATGTGTGTATATCTGTATGGGTTTGTATGTGTGTATGAGTGTGTATGTGTGTTAATGTGCATGAGTGTATATGTGTGTTAATGTGTATATATGTATATGAGTATGTATGTGTGTATAGTGTATATGTGTGATAATGTGTGTATATGTGTTAATGTGTGTATGAGTATTAATGTGTATATGTGTGTACGTGTGTATGTGTGTTAATGTGTGTATGAATATGTATGTGTATATATGTGTGTACGTGTGTATTAGTGTGCATATGTAGACATGTATGTTTGTATGTGAGTATACGTGTATGTGTGTATACGTGTATGTTTGCATGTGTGTATACGTGAATGTATATACATGTATGTGTTTTAATGTCTGTATATGTGTATGTGTGTTAATGTGTCTATACGTATGTGCGTTAATGTGAGTATACGTGTATGTGTGTTAACGTGTGCACACGTGTATGTGTGTATACGTGTATCTGTTATAATGTGTGTAAATGTGTATATACGTGTATTTGTGTTAATGTGTGTATAAGTGTATGTGTGTTAATGCATGTATACGTGTATGTGTTACAAATTGTGTATATGTGTGTATACGTGTATGTGTTATAATGTGTGTATATGTGTGTGTACATGTATGTGTTACAAAGCGTGTATATTTGTATGTGTGTATATATGTGCATGTGTTTTAATGTGTGTATATGTGTGTATAGGTATATATGTTATAAAGAGTGTATAGGTGTGTATAGGTATATGTGTTATAAAGAGTGTATAGGTGTGTGTGTTATAATGTGAGTATATGTGTGTATACGTGTATGTATGTTAATGTGTGTACACGTGTATATGAGTTAATGTGTGTTTGTGTGTTAATGTGCATGTGTGTATGTGTGTTGATGTGTATATGTATGTATACGTGTACGTGTGTTAATATGTGTATATGCGTGGATGTTTGAATATGTATATGTATGTGTGTTTGTGTGTTGATGTGTATATGTGTGTATACGTTTATGTGTATTTGTGTGTATACGTGTATGTGTGGTAATATGTGTATATGTATGTATGTTTGTTGATGTGTATATGTGTTAATGTGTGCACATGAGTGTATGTGTGCGTTAATGTTTTGTGTACGTGTGTGTATACGTGTATGTGAGTTAATATGTATATATGTGTGTATGTGCATATTTTTGTATACGTGTATGTGTGTTAATGTGGGTATATGTGGGTACGTGTATGTATGTTGATGTGTGTATTTGTGGGTATGTGTAGGTGTGTTAATGTGTGTATATGTGGGTACGTGTATGTGTGTTAATGTGTGTATATATGGGTACGTGTATGTGTGTTAATGTGTGCATATGTGGGTACGTGTATGTGTGTTAATGTGTGTAAATGTGGGTACGTGTATGTGTGTAAATGTGGGTACGTGTATGTGTGTTAATGGGTGTATATGTAGGTACGTGAATTTGTGTCAATGTGTGTATATGTGGGTACGTGTATGTGTGTTAATGTGGGCACGTGTATGTGTGTTAATGGGTGTATATGTGGGTACGTGTATGTATGTTAATGTGTGTAAATGTGGGTACGTGTATGTGTGTTAATGGGTGTAAATGTGGGTACGTGTATGTTTGTTAATGTGTGTAAATTTGGGTATGTGTGTGTGTTAATAGGTGTATATGTGGGTACATGTATGTGTGTTAATGTGTGTAAATGTGGGCACGTGTATGTGTGTTAATGTGTGTAAATGTGGGTACGTGTATGTGTGTTAATGTGTGTAAATGTGGGCATGTGTATGTGTGTTAATGGGTGTATATGTGGGCACGTGTATGTGTATTAATGTGTGTAAATGTGGGCACGTGTATGTGTGTTATTGTGTGTAAATGTGGGCACGTGTATGTGTGTTAATGGGTGTATATGTGGATACGTATATCTGTGTTTATGTGTGTATATGTGGGTGCGTGTATGTGTGTTAATGTGTGTTTTTATGGGTACGTGTATTTGTGTTAATGTGTTTATACGTGTATGTTTGGTTATTGTGTTTATATGTGCGTATGTGTGTTAATTTTTGTATTTTTGTTAATGTCAGTATGTTCGTTAATGTGTGTTTATGTGTGTTAATGTGTTGATGTAAGTATGTGCGTATGTGTGTTAATATGCGTATGTGTGTTAATGTGTGCATGTGTGTATACCTGTATGTGTGTTAATGTGTGAATATGTGTGTACGTGTTAATGTGTGTGAATGTGTGTGTGTGTGTGTACCTCTATGTGTGTTAATGTGTGAAAATGTGTGTACAGTTTTATGTGTGTTAATGTGTATGTGTGTATACGTGTATGTGTGTTAATGTGTGAATATATGTTTATGTGTGTATACGTGTATGTGTGTTAATGTGTGAATATATGTATTAGTATGTTAATGTGTGAATATATGTGTATGTGTGTATGCGTGTATATATGTATGTATACGTGTATGTGTGTTAATGTGTGAATATATGTGTATGTGTGTATACGTGTTTGTGTGTTTATGTGTGAATATATGTGTATGTATGTTAATGTTTGAATATATATGTGTATGTGTGTATGCGTGTATGTGTGTTAATGTGTGGATATATGTGTATTTGTGCTAATGTGTGAATATATGTGTATGTGTGTTAACGTGTGAATATATGGGTATGTGTGTTAATGTGTGAATATATGTGTATGTATTTTAATGTGTGAATATATGTGTATGTGTGTACGTGTATGTGTGTTAATGTGTGAATATATGTGTATGTGTGTTAATGTGTCAATATATGTGTATGTGTGTATATGAGTATGTGTGTTAATGTGTGAATATACGTGTATGTATATTAATGTGTGAATATGTGTATGTTCGTATACGTGTATGTGTGTTAATGTGTGAATATATGTGTATGTGTATACGTGTATTTGTAATAATGTGTGAATATGTGTGTATGTGTGTATACGTGTATGTGTGTTAATGTGTGAATATATGTGTATGTATGTTAATGTGTGAATATATGTGTATGTGTGTATACGTGTATTTGTATTAATGTGTTAATGTGTGAATATATGCATATGTATGTTAATGTGTGAATATATGTGTATGTGTATGTACGTGTATGTATGTTAATGTGTGAATATATGTGTATGTGTATACGTGTATTTGTGTTAATGTGTGAATATATGTGTATGTGTATACGTGTATGTGTGTTAATGTGTGAATATATGTGTATGTGTGTATACGTGTATTTGTGTTAATGTGTGAATATATGTGTATGTGTGTATATGTGTATTTGTGTTAATGTGTGAATATATGTGTATGTGTGTATACGTGTATTTGTGTTAATGTGTGAATATATGTGTATGTGTGTATACGTGTATGTGTGTTAATGTGTGTATATATGTGTATGTGTGTACACGTGTATTTGTGTTAATGTGTGAATATATGTGTATGTGTGTATACGTGTATTTGTGTTAATGTGTGAATATATGTGTATATGTATACGTGTATTTCTGTTAACGTGTGAATATATGTGTATGTGTGTATACGTGTATGTGTGTTAAGGTGTGAATATATCTGTATGTGTGTTAATGTGTGAATATAGGTTATGTGTGTATACGTGTATGTATGTTAATGTGTTTACACGTGTATATGTGTAAATGTGTGTATGTGTGTTAATGTGCAGGTCTCTATGTGTGTTGATGTGTATATGTTTGTATACGTGTACGTGTGTTAATATGTGTATATGCGTGTATGTTTGAATATGTATATGTATGTGTGTTTGACTGTTGATGTGTATATGTGTGTATACGTGTATATGTATTTGTGTGTATACGTGTATATGTGTTAATAGGTGTATATGTATGAATGTTTGTTGACGTTTACGTGTGTTAATGTGTGTATATGTGGGTACGTGTATGTGTGTTAATGTTTGTAAATGTATGTGTTTAAATGTGGGTACGTGTATGTGTGGGTACGTGTATGTATGTTAATGTATGTAAATGTGGGTACGTGTATGTGTGATAATGGGTGTATATGTGGGTACGTGTATGTGTGTTATTGGGTGTATAGGTGGGTACGTGTATGTGGGTTAATATGTGTAAATATGGGTATGTGTGTGTTAATGGGTGTATATCTGGGTACGTGCATGTGTGTTAATGTGTGTATATGTGGGTACGTGTATGTGTGTTAATGTGGGCACGTGTATGTGTGTTAATGAGTGTTTATGTGGATACGTGTATGTATGTTAATGTGTGTAAATGTGGGTACGTGTATGTGTGTTAATGGGTGTATATGTGGGTACGTGTATGTGTATTTAATGTGTGTAAATTTGGGTATGTGTGTGTGTGTTAATGGGTGTATATGTGGGTACATGTATGTGTGTTAATGTGTGTAAATGTGGGCCGTATATGTGTGTTAATGTGTGTAAATGTGGGCACGTGTATGTGTGTTAATGTGTGTAAATATGGGTATGTGTGTGTGTTAATGAGTGTATATGTGGTCACGTGTATGTGTGTTTATGTGTGTAAATGTGGGCACGTGTATGTGTGTTAATGGTTGTATATGTGGCTACGTGTATGTGTGCTTTTGTGTGTATATGTGGGCGCGTGTATGTGTGTTAATGTGTGTTTTTATGGGTACGTGTATTTGTGTTAATGTGTGCATACGTATATGTTTGGTTATTGTGTTTATATGTGCGTATGTGTGTTAATTTTTGTATTTTTGTTAATGTCTGTATGCGCGTTAATGTTTGTTTATGTGTGTTAATGTGTTGATGTAAGTATGTGCGTATGTGTATGTTAATATGCGTATGTGTGTTAATGTGTGTATGTGTGTATACGTGTATTGTGTTAATGTGTGAATATGTGTATACGTGTTAATGTGTGTGAATGTGTGTATGTGTGTACGTCTATGTGTGTTAATGTGGAAAATGTGTGTATACTTTTATGTGTGTTAATGTGTATGTGTGTATACGTGTATGTGTGTTAATCTGTGAATATATGTTTATGTGTGTATACGTGTATGTGTGTTAATGTGTCAATATATGTGTTAGTATGTTAATGTGTGAATATATGTGTATGTGTGTATGCGTGTATATATGTGTATGTGTGTATGCGTGTATGTTGGTTAAATTGTGAATATATGTGTATGTGCGTTAAAGTGTGAATATATGTGTATGCATGTTAATGTGTGAATATATGTGTATGTGTGCATAAGTGTATGTGTGTTATTGTGTGAATATATGTGTATGTGTGTATACGTGTATGTGTGTTAATGTGTGAATATACGTGTATGTATGTTAATGTGTGAATATATGTGTATGTATGTATATGTGTATGTGTGTTAATGTGCGAATATATGTGTATGTGTATATGTGTATTTGTAATAATGTGTGAATATGTGTGTATGTGTGTTAATGTGTGAATATATGTGTATGTGTGTTAATGTGTGAATATATGTGTATGTATGTTAATGTGTGAATATATGTGTATGTGTGTTAATGTGTGTATACGTGT
This sequence comes from Hymenopus coronatus, assembly GCA_030762935.1. NCBI lineage: Eukaryota > Metazoa > Arthropoda > Insecta > Mantodea > Hymenopodidae > Hymenopus > Hymenopus coronatus. The sequence goes on along the minus strand of CM060885.1, from coordinate 7,810,552 downwards.
ATGTGTGTTAATGTGTGAATATATGTGTATGTATGTTAATGTGTGAATATATGTGTATGTGTGTATACGTGTATGTATGTTAATGTGTGAATATATGTGTATGTGTATACGTGTATTTGTGTTAATGTGTGAATATATGTGTATGTGTATACGTGTATGTGTGTTAATGTGTGAATATATGTGTATGTGTGTTAATGTGTGAATATATGTGTATGTGTGTATACGTGTATGTATGTTAATGTGTGAATATATGTGTATGTGTGTATACGTGTATATGTGTCAATGTGTGAATATATGTCTATGTGTGTATACGTGTATGTGTGTTAATGTGTGAATATATGTGTATGTGTGTATACGTGTATTTGTGTTAATGTGTGAATATATGTGTATGTGTGTATACGTGTATGTGTGTTAATGTGTGAATATATGTGTATGTATGTTAATGTGTGAATATATGTGTATGTGTGTATACGTGTATGTGTGTTAATGTGTGAATATATGTGTATGTATGTTAATGTGTGAATATATGTGTATGTGTGTATACGTGTGTTTGTGTTAATGTGTGAATATATGTGTATGTATGTTAATGTGTGAATATATGTGTATGTGTATATACGTGTATGTATGTTAATGTGTGAATATATGTGTATGTGTGTATACGTGTATTTGTGTTAATGTGTTAATGTGTGAATATATGTGTATGTATATTAATGTGTGAATATATGTGTATGTATATTAATGTGTGAATATATGTGTATGTGTATATACGTGTGTGTATGTTAATGTGTGAATATACGTGTATGTATGTTAATGTGTGAATATATGTGTATGTGTACGTGTATTTGTGTTAATGTGTGAATATATGTGTATGTGTATACGTGTATTTGTGTTAATGGGTGAATATATGTGTATGTGTATACGTGTATTTGTGTTAATGTGTGAATATATGTATATGTGTGTATACGTGTATGTGTGTTAATGTGTGAATATATCTGTATGTGTGTGATTGTGTGAATATATGTTTATGTGTGTATACGTGTATTTGTGTTAAAGTCTGAATATGTGTGTATGTGTTTTAATGTGTGTATGTGTTTGTTCAATTCCTATTGTTTCTTGGTTATATGCAACGAGTGTTAGCATATGGTTGTAGCATTCATGTTAACAAGAGGAGAGGAATAAGAGGAACAAGAAGAATCCTTTAGGTGCATAAGCCCATAAGTAACAAGCAATTTATGATTCAGTGCCGGAAACCTTGCGAATAAATGACGCATTGTTAAAACTGAGTAATTCCTATACGAATATATGGTACAAATTGTATATTGTTAGATATTCATTTCTTGTAAGCTAGTGATGGACTATCTGCTATTGTATCCGAATTTGGGATGTATGAATTTCCTTGGTAGTCATTTCTGCATTTTGCAAGGGTGCTAGAGTTAAAATAAGAAACTGTTTTTGATGAGAATGATATTGATGGTATAAAACATGAAATATGTTAATCATAATTGTATTTATATAATTGTGGTTCATTTACAGCTACGCTATTTTCTCTCTCTCTCTCTCTGTCTAGCCACCCACCCCTCTCTCCCACACGCATACGTGCGACCTGCCTTTTCTTCTATTTGTATATTGTAGTATTTGTGTACTTGCGGTGACATTGCAATACGGAAAGTTTATTGGACTATGATACGAAAGTTTGAAAGTAAAATCCATAGTCACAAGTTTATTGTGTGAAATAATGTTTCACGTCGTGTTTGCGGTGTAGAATTTGAAGCTCGTGTCGTAAGCCTCTGATACGGAACCATGTTTCTTACATGAGAACAAAGGTAGCCTAGCATGCTGATGGTCGCATGAGGTGATTATTGGGGCGTTAACCGGATCATTGGGCGCATGATCAATTGCAATTGTAGGAGCCTTGAGGCTGGTATTCCAAACCGGTGATCAATGCAATAGCAGTCCGCGTGACAACAAGCTTCACTCAGTAACATACATTTCTTTAAAAGTACACATTTATAGGAAGAAAATAGGACAGACAGCCTACAAGTGCAGCGATCAAAGTCAATTTATCTCAGCTGAAACCCGGTGCACTTGTGCAATATGACATGTTTTATCGTGAGGGTGTATATAGGATTGAGTTTGAAAGAAGGAACTGAATTTTAACTCAATGTCAATGAATCAATAATATCAAATACTGTCTATCCGCCGATATGACCTTGATAGTATTTAACGATATTTATATGGCACAATAAAGAAGTAATGGCAATAGTAAGCCATAAGTATAAAATTAATATTTCCGTGTTAGAAATACTGGCACTGTATTATAAAAAAATCTGATGTGTTCCATTCACATGACTTTCTCTACATCTCTGCAACAAATTATTCTTAAAAGCTTATAATTCTATTTACTTCATGCTAATCAGTAAAAAAATAGCAGAAATAGCCATATTACTTGCTTCCTTGTAAGCAGAAGCGAAATAAGGGAGTACCATAGGTTACAGTGATAATGAAAAGCTGGTTGCTATGTTTCCATAGCAGAAACCAAAAATAAGGAATGTCTCAAAAACGACGAACTCCACGAAAAAAATCTATATAACATAAATTGTGTGTTTTAGCGTGTTCTACATTTTTTGTGTAGTAAGTTTTTGTCCATCTCTTATGGTTTAGCAGTTATTTAAAATTCAGTAAAATTCATCTAGAATAAACTACTCTTCAGAGGCTATTCCCAGAAAATTCAAGATATACACTTTATTTGTCAGGTAAATATCTTTAATATACGAAATTTTAATCAAAATCGGTAGAGCCATTTTTGAGAAAATTGAAATTTTCTAAAAATGTTCCATGTAAAGGGTAGTTTGGGGTGGGGGATTTTTCTCAAAATCTTCGTGACGCATCCCTAGACGATACTAAACTTAAATATCAAGTTTGATATTTTGCCGACTTTTCGTTTTTGAGTTATCGTGTTCACAGGCACACTGACACACGGACACACACACACACACTCACACCTTTTTGTGAAAATGCTTTTTTGAGATAAAATGGACCCTAAAACATATATTTCCGGTGAAATCTCGTATCGAATTTTTGGGTGGAGTGCAATACCTTATCTATACAATATGTGCATAGTACGTGTAGAGAAAGTACAAATAGCATCGTTTGATATTGCGTCGTTCTTGTATGCAACACCTTCCTTTTCTCGATTGCATTTTGATATAATTGAAGAAAATAAAAACGTTTGTGTATTGTGTAGTATTGATGCTCAACTATTTCAAAATAAATAAAAGGGCGTAGAAGGTGTTTAACTGCAGGCCAAGGGAAATGCAGGACAGTTTTTCTCATAGATATAGCCTTAAAAGTTTTGTAGCAATTAAATTTGGTTTATATTACTTGCTTGAGATTACCACTTATTTTATACAATATTAGTTAGACATTTGGTTTTTCTAAGATCTTTAAAGTAAATGTGATTATGATCATCTCTATAGAGCTATTGCACTCAACAATAACATCATTCTTAAGAACAATAACAACATTAATAATAATAATAATGATAATAATAAAACAACGACAATAATCGTGTTGTTCTCAAGGCGCTACGACTTCAAAGTTGAATAGTTATAATGTCATGTTCGGTCTGCCTGCTGCTCTGGTTCCCAATGGTTATATATTCTTTGCACAAGTCCGTCTTGCATTCTTATTACATGACCAAACATTTAATTTCGTTGACTTAATGAAATTGATAGTATTTTTGGTTATGTATTGGTTCGTATACTTCGTTATTGGTTTTTATTCTCCAGATGCCATCTCTATCTTTAGTAGGTCCGAAAATCCTTCTTAGGATTCCCCTGTGAAATTTTAACAGTTTTTGTTTTATTGATTCTTTCAGTACCCAATTTGCAGAAGCGCAGTGATAACTGGCTTTATTATGGCCCTATTTAATCTTTATTTGAGTTTTTGTTGCTATTTTATTTTGGTTAAGTTTTTGATAGCAAATTAGGCTCCACTACCATTGGCAATTCGCTCTTTGATTATATCTTCTATGGAGTTATTGCCGTTTACTGTTGCTCCTAAGTATTTTTATTTATTAACGTGTTCAATCTCCATGTCAGTGATTTTCAGACTGGTTAGCTTAAGCTTTAGGTTATTTAATTTCAGATTTAGTTTCAGTTTCATTTATTATATATAAGATCAAATGCTTCAGATTTCCTTTTTAAATTTTGGGGTTGTTTGCTGTTGGTCTTGCTTCGTTCTTGCAGTGATCGTGATATCATCTTAGGATGCAATGGATTGCTTCAGCTTTTAGAAATGTTCCCTCTTATATCTGTTTTAATATAACTTTCATAAAACGTGTTACTGATAAAAAGTATCCCTGCTTAACTCCAGATTGGTTCACGAAGTTTGTTGTTCACTTTAATTCTTGCTGTGGTACCAGTTAGGGCTAATGCTCTTAATTTGATTGGCATCAAGTTTTAGGCATCTGGAATCAAATGCTTTGCTATAATCAACAAATGTTTTACTCAAGTACATTTTAAATTCATAGTATTTTTAAAAAAATTAATTATATTATATTATGAAGAGTAGATATATTTTGTGGGAAGCGCATTTGGAATTCATCTAACTTTCTTTCAACTATTCCTGCCAGCCTTTTTTTAGTATTATAGCACAGATTTGATATGGCATTGAACAATGTGATTGCTACAATTCAATCTAGGCCCCTTTTAAAACTAGGGTAGACAATTCCTTGCTTCCACTGCTGGGTTATTGTTTCCTTGTCCCATATCTCCACTATTGATTTATATAGGCCCTGCTCAATGTCTGATCCGTTGTGGTGGAATGTCACCAAGGCCTGCAGCATGCTTATTATTATTATTATTATTATTATTATTATTATTATTATTATTATTATTATTAGTAGTAGTAGTAGTAGTAGTAGTAGTATTATTATTATGTTGGCATTTCAAGTTGTTCGTGTTGTGCTTGAACCCTTCGTTAGTTCAGTTTGTGATAACAGGTTGCAAGCCACAAATTGAGGATGTTGTTCCTTGATTTGATGTTTACATACCATTTTCCTGTTTTATTTTCTTCTATAACACTCAATTTAACACTTATCAATCTTTTCTTCTTTTATTAGCTGTGTTACGTTTTGTATTATATTGTGCTTGATTAGCTTTAGTTTTATTCTTCCTTGCTGCATTATTTTCTCTTCATCGTCTCACCATTCGTTCCTTGTCATTTCGCTTGGTTAGTATGCTTTCCTCTGCTGTTGCCGTTATTAATCCTTATAAATTCTTTCATTATTCATTAATATCTTCCAAGTCTATTTTCTTAGTTTATATACAATGATTGAATATGAATAGTAATACTATTTTTAATTTCTCTACATGCACTATGTACACAGTGTATAGAGAAGGTATTGCACTTCACCCAAAAATTCTATATGAAGATTTCACCAGAAATAAGAGTCTCTTGTATCAAAAGAAAAAAAAATCAGAAAAAGATTCGTGTGTGTCCGTGTGTCTGTGAACACGATAACTCAAAAACGAGAAGTGTACAAAATACCAAACTTGGTATCTAAGTTTAGCACTTTCCAATGATGCGACACGAAGGTTTTCAAGAAAATAGTCCCACCCCCAACTACCCTTTGCATGGAACTTTTTTCAAAAATTTTGATATTCTCAAAAATGGCTCTAACCATTTTGATTAAAATGCCATATGTTAAAGATATTTACACGACAAATAAAATGTATCTTAAATTTTCTGAGAATAGCCTCTGAAAAGTAGTTTATTCTGGATGAATTTTACGGAATTCTATAAAACTGCTAAACCTTAAAAGATGGACAAAAACTTACCACACAGAAAATGTAAAAAACATTAAAACACACAATTTATGACCTATACATTTTTGGTGCAGTTGGTCGTTTTTGAGATATACCTTGTTTAGTTTCAGCTTTGAAAAGCTTATAATTTTCTCATACAGGGATTTGTCCACTCCTGTCCATATAAACAAAGGAACTTCAGTCACATAGCAACCAGCTTTTGGCTTTCACTTTAACCTATGGTACTCCCTTATTTCCCTTCTACTTACAAGGAAGAGCTATTTCTGCTAATTTTTTCTCAGTTAGCATGAAGCAAATAGAAGCTTAAGTTTTTTAACAATAATTTGTTGCAGAGATGTAGAGAAAGTCATGTGAAAGGAATACATAAGAGTTTTGATATAATTCCATTTTTAGAGCTGCTGATACATTATATTTATATTCTTATAACATTATTTTGTAGAGATGTCGTGATGTAAATACATACACAATAAATCATGCTAACCATTTAGTTACTTTTAGATCCTGTTACTTTTAAAGTCATTTAATTTACCCATATTTTGTTAGATTTTACCTATTCCATTTACCTACATATGCCCTTTTCCTTTTGTATTTCAGAGGTGGTGTCCATTTGATTACCTAGAGTTGTGACCAAGAAGTGGCCCCAGTCAATATTGGGCCTCTTAGTGTTCCAACATCCTCGTTTAGCTGTTTTATGTTATTAATCAAGAAATGATCTATTTATTTTGATCTGGTGATATCCAAGTTGCTGTACATGTGCACCATTTATATTGGAATGTGTGCTTTCCTGTTACAATTCTAGAGCAGTTCAATAAGTGTGTCGCTTCTTGCCACTTCATGAACGAGTTTCTGCAGATCTCATAACATTGCTCCTCTGCTTCCTTTCAGTCAAAACTATGTGTTTATTATTGTTATATCTATCTGTGATTCTAATGTTACATAATGCAGAATCAAAAGGCGCTAAATCAGCTAAATATAGAGCCTTTTAAATTACATAAAGCGAGTACGAGCCTGGCCTGTTCCAGCAGATGCTCCACGACAGTAGAACGTATAATGTTTATTGTTCCTTTACCATGGCATCTTATTTGTTGTAGTGCCGTTCTAATTTTGGTGCTCTGTTCAGCATTTTGTCAGGCATTAATAACGTCTTCACAATCCATTTGATTAATGCTTCCTTTGACTGCAATTCTCTGCCCGGCTACTTCTTATTGAGGTTTACGAGCAAGGTTCTTTTTCCGGAGTTAGGTCGCCAGCCTAACGTCCAACCCCCAACCTGAGCCGGTCCCCATGGCCGCGCTCGCCAAAGCGTCTCGCTTTGGTGTTTCGCAGCGCAGGGGATCGTGGGTTCGAGTGCCGACTTGGGCATGGGTGTTATATGTTTGTGTATGTGTGTGTAAAAGGTAAAACTGAAATTCAGTAATCATATAGTAATCACAGTAAGCAAATTTGGTAAAGAAAAAGTAGAGTATACAGCGCCGGAGTCCTGATCAGACTCCGGAGCTGTATTTAAAAAAAAAAAAAAAAAAAAACTGGAGGACCTTCACCGCTGAAGACAGGAGGCCACATGCACGAGCCGCATCAGAACTGTTTTAATCGGTCACCACACCGATAAGACGACACAACAACATTAACAACATTTATAATTAATTGAAAATGGAATTTCTGAATGTCGTCCCTTTCATAGCTTTGTACCTTGAAGCAATGAGCCAAATTGAAAAAATAAAAGAACAGGAATTATCAACACTTATAAAAAAGTTTATTCGTAAATAAAATGTGTAAAATTTTACGTAAATTGATGTTTCATCTATTAAAAGCTACTTTGGGCACGTAGCATGCGCGGCGGCATGCTTTCCGTAGCGGCATACATTTCTCCGATGTGCGTAAACTTGAATGCGGCGCAAGCATTGCCACATTTGCGCATCATATTGTTGGTTATACCTGCGAGTATTATAGAGGAATGCACTGCTGCAAACTCCTTACTACACAATTGTGAGGTAGGAGCTGCTGTCCCGCAGTTTGATTTCTCTAAGAGCGCAGTTTAATATATGACAGCGTCCTCCACTGTGTACGAGAGTCACAATTTTGCTACAGCGCTGAATTAAATCCATTTATTTTAATTAACACAAGTCCTAATAAAGCGATTCTGCTACAGCGGTGTCAGGAGCCACATTCAGAGCCCAAATGGAACAGATGATGAAGGCATTACTAGCACAAATAAAAGCCATGAAATCTGGAATGGAGGGTATAAAGACTAAAATATAATTCCGAATGGAGGAGATGGATATCAAAATATAATCCTAGTGGAGAAGATGGAAGACAAAATGGAAACAAGAATGGAGAAGAAAATGAAATCTGGAATGCAAGAAAGAAATTCGGAATGCAAAAAATGGACTAAACATTGGGATCCACAACAGTGAATATATAAGAGTAAATGGAATCTGATGTGCAGTAGATGGAAGAGAACAGAAATGAGGAATAGTGAAGATAGAGACAAAAATAAAGACAGAAATGTTGAAGATGAAGACGGAGATGTTGACCGGCGTAAGGAAAGACAACGCTTCAACACATGAAAGAGCCTCAGAGTTCTACGGAAAAAACCCAGCAACTTAGTGCTACGATGGACTAGATAGAAGGCTAGAGAACTTGAAGATCGAGACACCCGGACGCGTCAGCCTTCGAAGCTTTCCGGTAACATTTTGCCGCTTTTGCTACTCGCAAGAAATAGTCAGCAATGAATGACGCTACAACGTTGAAAACTAGTTTCCAGGTAAAGTGACTGCTGCAATAGCCAGGAGAGACGACCGCTAGTGAACAAGGCTCTGGTCTAATTATGTTTGTCAGAAGCTTCTTCTTCGTAGATGGGATATGACTTCACCTGATGGTCGACGATTACAACACAATCTATGAAACATTAACAACTGCATGAGAATGAAGGCGGTAGGATAATAGCGGCGTCCACTTCATAGACCAGGAGGAAGAGAGAAGTAATCCAGAAACGATGACGATGACCTACAAGCGGAGTATGCTGGGGATGTGGTGAGACTGTCCACACCAAACCGTGGGTCAGGCAGAAAACGGCGTGACGAAGACCACGTCGGGGCCCTCTTCATCACTACCTCGAGCAAGCTACCTGCTTTGGGTAAAAGAGGCCAAGGCTTGAACACACGGCAGACTTTGCTAGATACAAGTGTAACCGATATTAGACCTGACGTAGCGAAGGGGTGTCCACATGAACACCATTGACATAACCAATCAGTAATGGCACAGAGCGACATCTTTCTAGTAGAGAAGGAAGCCCTACTAAAGTTGACACTGAGACGGATCTCTTTGGAGCCATGAGCGTTCGTCACCAACGCGGCTGAGGATATGACACTAGATGTCGATGCTATCAGGCGTCACAAGGCGACGCTCGAGACAACATCGAAAGATCGGCTGGAGGATCTTTCGAATCGGCCAAAGCGAGATCCTACGATTTGATTGACCCTCAAGAAGCGAAGTGGTAGTGAAGGTGCTTATGGGACGCCAAAGACTTAGGAGTGTAGTTTGAGACGGAAACACGCCAATTATTGGATTGTGTGTATATATATTGCCAGGGTATTGTTGTCTTGTCAATAGGAAGTAGTCATAAAACTACTAAATCTATGGGAAACCGTTCAGGAAATCCAGGCCGAAACGAATTGGGGAAGCCTGCTGCGAATGTGTCGACATGGGATGTACCCGAAGAGCCAACACCGTACAGGTTCTGGGGCTCCGGATGAAATACTTAGAAGAGGGCTCCCGACCTTCTGACCTCATCACAAGTGCACACACATTCTGTCGCCTAATGCTTCTCGACGTTGGACTTAAAATCGTTATAGTGCAAAGTCGTCTTAGATCCCAGCGACAAGGTGAAGAGCGCATACTCGACAGGCCAAAGACTATGTCAGTTTACGCTTATGACGTTTCATATTTGTAACGTGCAGCCAACATCCAGCACCAAATAGAATCAGCGATGAGAGGTTGACTCATTACGTCTGCCTACTATGCACTTACATCAATTTTGAGACCAACAATTTCGAAGACAATCGTGAACAGCTAACCAAACTTTGCAGAGGCTGCAGTCCGCTAATTAGAAACTGATAGGCAAGAAGTGTCAAACCGCTTGGAAGAAAGTGAACCACATGAGTTACTTGTTTCACCATCCGAGGTGACTATGGACCCGTGAAAACCTCAGGCAGTGAGAGATTGTTCTCTCCCGAAAGATAAGGCAGAGTTACGAGGTTTCCTTGGCCTATGTGGCTACTATCGCCGGTTCGTCCGAAGTTTTTCCAACACTGCGAAACCGCTCGATCATCTAATGGAGGAGCACGGGCCTTACATGTGGTTAAAATAGACCTAGAGCGCATTTCGGGCTCGTAAATCAGCATTCTGTGGTACGCCTATCTTAGGATTCATACTATATGGCGGCGATTTCATTGTGAACTTCAACGTTGGAATGGAGCTCGGAGTAACGTTGATGTTTAAGAGCTCAACCACCACAGTGAACAAACTGGCTTGCTACGTCTCAGATGTGGTTGTTACATGTTTTTTCCGTGAGTTAGAACCAAATTGAAATAAATATGTAATGTGTGATCTGCTTCTTTACACTTTTTCTAATACTATCATATTATAAATGTTTCAACCACCAAACCCTTCAATATCTCCTCATTGCCATGGAAGAATTCCGAGTCACACCACCTAAGTTTATTAATTTAGGACTTGACATATTGGTGGAGGATCGAGTCTACTTATTGGTTTTCTACACGGTTGAATTTTTTTTTCGCTGTATCTAGAAAAAAATCTAAAAGAAAAAACGTGAGTTAATTTTCCCGGCAAACACGCAGTGAAGTATAGCTTTTGGGTGTTGACGCTCATTGTAAACTTTTATAATTTTTTAATTTGTAATTTCTGTCTTGTATTAGATTACACGTGAAATGGCCATTAAGGTGATGTAAATATTGGTGAAATTCCTGGTTTTATACGATTTCGTGGGATATTGTGTTACAACTTCCATACCTTTCTTTAGAATCGCCAACTTTTCACTGTTATTTCTTTTGTGTTGTTCCAGTTTACATGTAGAACAGAATTGGAAGGTGAAAATTGTATTTTGCCTGTGAAAGGATGACGTCACACGTTCGCGTGTATCGGTTGAAAATGTAAAGTAAGTTATGTTTTTATTAATGTATCTCGTATTTGGTTCAGACGTGCCAGACCTTTTGTGTGGTTTGATTATTTATTTTTAAGTTGTAGTGTATTATTTCCACATTTATAGCATTTAAATGGTTGTTAACTTTGAATGTTCGTCATGAACACGTGATGCACTAAGAAACTTTTTTTATCCTTTTGCTTGACTTAATGTAAATGTTTAATAAATTTAATGTGCTACATTTTGTGTTTTAAAGTCGCCAAATATTTTGATCCCTAGACTTTAAGCTGAACTAGTGAATGTTCAGGTTGGTGATGGTAACCAAGAGTTGTGTGGTGGAGTAGGTTTCTCTGGGACATCATTAACTTGCTGAGCTTTTGCGTCTAGCTCCAGAAGGTGATTTGTGCATAAGTTATGTCCACGGGCTATGTTAATGTGTTATTGCCACTTCTAAAGCGATGTACGAAGTTATACGGTCCCTATAATACCGTTAATACTCCGTGTGCTAGGTGTTTCTGGATGTAAAATTTTCTTTTCTTTAAACTTTGGAATGTATGTGGTATGTCACCATACCTAAGACATGATGAAGAGTCTACCTCTGGTGGCAGTGTTGCCAGTTCCTCCAGTAGTACAAACTGTTGTTTCTCGGTCTACAATTAAACCATCATATTTTAGCAATTCATCTTCATTGTCTGGATTAGATTTTCTTAAAAATGGTTGCTTCAGCAAATAGATGGACAGATGATAGAAGCTAAACTTTTTCCCTTAGCATCTAAAATACACTTCTGCTTTGTGGTTTCAAACGTTGCGTCACAGGCATACACGACATGACTGGGTTCTCTTAACTTCAAGTTTTTTAGACGCCCATTTGCTAGAAATGAAACTTCGACAACCGCTGAAGATAGATACAGAATCAATAATAGATTATATTTATGATGTGTTGTCACTTTGTGACCAGGTGAATCCGGTTTTGATGCAGTTCTAACCCTGTATCATATACTAAGACTTATTTATAACTATGGAGGACATTAGTTTATTTTAACTTAAAGTCTTTAATATATTCATAAAATTAAAGTGCAAGCTAATATTTATAACAGTAAAATATATAATGAGAAAAAATATATATATGATTTAACTATTTTCTCATTACTCCTTGCAGGTATATCAGGAATTATAGGAGCTGTAAACTTTATTACTACTATAATTAATATAAAACCAACTTATATAACTGAAGCTCAAATACCTTGGTCTGATCAGTTGGAATCACTGCACTCCTAGTATTATTATAACTCAGAAAGAATTGAACATTTGCTAAAGGAGCTTAAAATCCCTAAGGTACAAGCTTTAATACAATTTAATCCCCAGTTTGTTTAAGAGGTGCTACATGTCATCCTTAGACTAAATAGGGCACAATTTTATATGCAGCAAAGACAATATTTGTGTTTGTCCGATTACAAAAGATGCCTCGCCACAATCAGTCATTACTACACACATTGTGCCACCTACAAAGTCTCCTGCCGATTCAATTGCAGGGTTGAACAACTATATATCAGTTTCATCAACACCGTTTTCAGTCACCAAGACCGGTATGAGATACAACTGTGTCCTGCTACAGTGAGGTTATGTTGTTCGGTTTTGACACAACACACTACCCCAGGGGACGAGACCTGACCACAAGATGCCTGCCTATATTTCAACCACAATACAACGACCATCTCAGCAGAGGACTGCATCGCATCTTCAGGATGTTGCTACTTTGTTGTGTTACAGATTCATGGCTCAGTGAACAACATAGATATCCGTATACTACTCAACAAATGGAGTATTCTTAAAGGCGCCCACGTCACTGATGTTTCTAAATTGCAATCACTTGAGGTGTTACTTAGAACTGCCGTAAACAAATTGCTAAATGCACTATATTATAGTGTTGTGGACATTACTATTGCTATTACTTGTTTTCAGGAAAATGTATTGGCGGCAAAAGATTTGGCACTATATTTAATTTTACTAAATTAATTGTTAAATGATCATGGTATAGTTAGTAATTATAAAGCTAATTTGATATCAATTACAACGTCTGAGGGCCCTAATCGTACTGTGCCAATTAATTCAGTGATTACAGGATCTTTTGATGATATAGCGGTGAACTCTATGTTAGATAATGATGATACTATCCTAGAATATGTTCAATTTGTTGTAGTTGATGATGTACTTGCTTTGCAATAGTCCAACCTTTATCACACGTTGTCATGCTTGAACCGTCTCTGGACGTTATGCAAAAGAAGAATGCATCTTTACCACATTTCTTGTGCCCGTAAGGCTCACAAGTTGTTATTCCAGTACATAACCGCACTGTGGCCGCCCCAAATTTTGTTTGCACATTCAGTTTTGGCTAACCATTCTGATGCTGCCTTAGTTCCTTCCGAGTAACTCTACTGCACCCCCAGATGTTTCATCATTCAAAACAACTAATTTTGAGCTCAACATGAATAGTAAACGTCTATGAAACCCAAAAATCGGATTTACACTAGCTATTCCTGAAATATACTAATTTTTTGTTATTTCCCTCCAAGAATTACATACTACTGATGTTGCAGAATTTGAAATTAAAGTAAATAATCCCAACCCCATTAAAACAAAGGCTGTATATAACACCACTTAAACAAAAGAAAATTTTCTAACAACAGCTAAAGTAAATAACAAATCATCAGGGGATCACAGTCCCATGGGCGTCCTCTGTTTTGTTAGTGAAAAAGAAAGAGCTTTTTTTTGTAGATTAAAGAAAACTAAATGCAGTGACAGAAACCTTCATTTCCGTTGCCTCTTATTGATGATTACTTACACATATGGGAGATCCTGAATGGTTTGTTCTACCGGATTTGTTATCGGTATACTTTTAGGTTCCTATTGCGGAAGATGTTAAAAAGTATTCTTACTTTGTCCCAAATCAGAGTCAGTTTCAATTTGAATGGCTCTCCTTTGGCCTCGCTAATGCTCCTAGATTTTTTTTAACTATGTTGCAGAAAAACTATTAGGCGACATGAAAGTTATAGCTTATTTGGATGATGTTTTTGATAAAACGTTTAAAGAATTACGGAAAATTTACAATCTGGCTTTTAGCGTCTGGATGTTCAGAATTTTAACTTGCACGTCAGAAATTTTTTTTCCCTATATAAATAATTAAATTGTTGGGTTCCGAAGTTCAAAAGGAGGTATTTCTCCTGATTCAGATAAAGTTGTAGATATTCAAAAGTTATCACATCCGCAAAATGTTAAAGGGTTTCTTTAATTGGAAGTTGATGGAGGATTATGCACGTCTTGAAGAAGCAGATGTTTATATGGGGCCCTGAACAACAATCTGCATTTTTCAGATTCTGGAAGAGTCCCTGTTGTCAGCACCTGTGTTAACCCACTACATTCCTGGTGCATATACACAGATGCTAGTGGATTAGGAGTTGCTACCAATGAGAAATGCTTCCAGGACGTTATCTGAATATGAGTGGAACTAAAGTGTTCCCGAATTAGAACTTCTCGCCATCCACTCATTTTCGTACTTTTGCTTTTGGTTTTAAAGTTCGTGTAGTGTCACATCACCACTTTCTGTGTTATTTGAACAATTTAAAACACTTAACTGGTCTTTTGGCCAAATGTAGCTTGAAATTACAGGAATTTGACTATACTATTTGTTACAAATATGGCAGGAAACACCATGGTGCAGACACGGTGTCTGTGTTCTCTTTTTTGCAACCTCAGGAAAACCAGCAGCTTAGTGAACTTCCTACATGCCTCTTATCCCCAGTAGAAGTATCTGGTAAGCAAAATTAAGATTCGGGATTATGCCCCATTATAAATTCACTGAAAGGTCCTAACTCTGCACTTGCTAAAATTCAGAGGCAAAGTTCTACTTATATTCTCAAGTCAGGTGTACTTTATAAGAAGAATGCTGGCTCCACTGGCCCCCTAAATTTATTAGTGATTCCAGAGGCCTTCAAATATGAAATTTTATCTGCTTGTCATGGTGACCCACTTAAGGCCATTTGGGTTTTACTAAGACTTCTAGAAAATCCATACTAGTTACTATTGGATAGGGATGAAGGATATTGGACACCGAGGGCACGTGCCCTAGCTGTCACACCAGAAACCTGCTGGTTTTTTGCAACCAATTCCAGTTACATTCGTGGGGAACGTTGACGGATTGATTTATTGGGACCTTTTCCGACTCACAATGCGGGACACAAACACATTATAATTGTAACAGAATATGCTTCCCGTTGCGTTGAAACTGGCCCTCTTTCATCAACTACTATTCCAAAAATTGCTAAATTTGTTTTACACAACTCAATTTTCCTTAGTGAATGGGCTCAGGAGCTATTGAAATCATTATCTGTCTCCCCTAACGTTACTAGTTCTTACGACCCAGCTTAGAATGGTCTCACTGAACGTTTCAATCAAACCATGTTGAATATGCTTAGCCATTTTGTTGACAGTAATAAAAAGAATTGGGACTCTATCTTGCCCCATATTGTTTATTCATACAACTCCACTGTCCAGGCCTCAAACAAGTAATATCCATTCTTTCTCTTATATGGTCGTGAACCATCATTGTCAAATCAAATTCAATTGCAAGCTACTTCAAATGATCGTTTTTGTAAAGCAAATCAAACAGGAGTTACAGAAAGCACAAGAAGTTGCTACTGCTAACATTGCTTACCAACAGCAACTGCAAAAAACAAATTTTGGTGCTAAGCATTGAGACACTCAGTTTAATTTTGGTCTAATGGGAAAAATAATTACCCCTGTTAGGAATAAAGGTAAGTGCACTAAACTCGTGCATAGATATTTGGACCCATTTGAAATTATTAAACAAGTTACTCCTGTTGCCTATATAGTTGGTCGTCCCCATGCACTAAACATCCAAGTGTCAATGTTTCGAGAATTTCCCCGTAATGTGGCTCTGTAGACCCTAATAGACTTTAATGTTTTTTTCCAAATTATATTTGATATGCATCCCTTTATATTATAACTAGCACTGATATTGTTGTACTTTGGCTTATTGCAAAACGTTTGATTGTCATGTTATATCACTCAATGTATTCTTTACGACTTTGTCACACATTTCAGTGTATGTATCTCTATTTTTGCTTTGCGCACCTGTAATTATGCCATGTTTTGTGCATACTGTTGTTATATTACGTAGTGAAGTGATTTTTGGCACAATATTTGACTTTCTTTTCAGTATAATATACCAGCATATTATATTATGTTTCATATGATACTGTTGGTGATGTGTGTACCGTGCTTCCTCATGGTGTGCCCCAATGTGGTGAGTTAAGGGATTGCAACAATGAATGCCTAAATGTAATCAAGATATTTATAAAGATTTATGTTAGTAGAGTGCCTGTCAAATTGAAGTAGTGAGCCTAGTTTTGCTGAACTTGTATAATATTTGCAATTCATAATATATAGTATTGACAGGTTCTATCCTAGTACGCCAGTTATGTTAACTGTGTTATTTTATATTGACAGTACTATATTGATAACCACTCATGTTTGCTTTGCTGGCTTGTAAATTCAATCCTTTTCTTCATTCTCATTTTTGTGTTCTAGTTTACTAAATCCATGTAAGGAATTTTGTGCTCCATGCTTTGAAATGTGTTGCAGAAAGCGCTTATAGTTCTGTTTTTGCCGTCCACCTTGAAGTGCTAATTCATTTCTGAAGAGATTGTTCTGGAATGTTATATTTGCTCAGATTAGTAGACTTGCATGAGTAGTTGGATGGCTAATACTAGCACCCCCTTCCAGCTGAGTATCTGAATTAGCGAGGTGGTGTTAATTCTGGCTTTGCTAATGAAAGATAAGGTTGTCCTCACTATATGAATGAGTGTGAATGTTGAGCGCGCTCATGTCTGTTTCCTCAGCCATATTGTGAGTGTCTTTACACCTGTGAACCGGACATAAAGTAGCCTTCAGCAGCTATTCCCAGAAAATTCAAGATGCAAATATTAATTGTCAAATAATTATCTTTACTATACGTTATTTTAATCAATATCTTTCGAGGCATTTTTAAGAAAATAAACAATTTCGAAAAAAGTTCCATGTGAACGGTAGTTTGGGATGGGGGATTTTCCCCAAAATCTTCGTTTCCCATCTCTGGAAGATAATAAACTAAAATACCAAGTTTGGTATTTTACCGAGTTTTCATTTTTGAGTTATCGTGTTGACAGACACAGAACACACTGATACTCGGACACACACACACGCATACACACACGGACCTTTTCCTGGAAATGTTTTTTTTTTTTTGATACAGGGGACCCTAAAACATATATTTCCGGTGAAATCTCAGTATCGAATGTTTGGGTGAAGTGCAATACCTTCTCTATACACTATGTACATAGTACGTGTAGAGAATGTAAAAAATTGAGAAGTGTTGTTGATTTATAAAACCTGGAATAGATGTCATTATATAAAAGTGCACTTTATTTGCGAAAAATTTCGATCATTGATAAAAGTAATAATTGTCCTTAAAATATTACAAACATTTTAAATTTATTATTAAAACAACAAATATAGCAGCCGAACTAATATTATAAATGTGATGTAAGTCATAGTGTTTTAAAATATGTATTATATTATTGTGAATTAGACGGTCAAAAGTTTGGTAAATATAATAAAAGTTATTACTTCAATTACTTTTCAATGTCTTATTCCACAAGAACAGTTTTCCGATCCTTAACGTCCTGAAAAAAATCTCACGGCAAAAAATTTAGAAAATGAAATGCTTTACTACGTCGAGGCACATTACACCATTAACACAGACACATAACTGCAGTAAGAAGAGGTTGGAGGGAGAAGCTATATTGTTGCTGTGGAGGGAATGGATTGCCGCCACAGTTTGCTAAACTGTGTAAAGTAAAATTCCAACCACGTTAAAATACAACTCCAGCCGCAGTATTTAAATGGATGACGTCATTAATAGTTCAGCGAGCCCCTTATCTAGAAGGGGAGGTGCGGAATTGAGCCTTTGACTGCATGCATTGTCGACTTTGTAAACAGGTTGATGTACTGGGCGGTAAATGCCCGATTTTCTCTAGGACATTGTATTTGAAGTTACTATCGATCATACAATTTCCACTTGCGAATGGAAGAACAGAAAAACTCAGCATAATTTGCGAGTTGATGAGACGCAAGCAAATGCTCCAAAACTAAATGTCCCATTTGACTAAGGTGACCCCGAAACTGTTGACATCCAGTCCTTTAAAGTTTTCTAGTGTGCAAGAGGCAATTCGTGATAAACTCGCTACCTAAGTACATCATATCAAGACAAAAGACTAGCGACAAGGGCCGAACATATCTGAGCAATGATTTAGTATACATTGTATTACAGATGTTTTAGTATAGTTTATTCAGCGAAAGATTGTTGGATTTGTAACAGTATATTAGATCGCTTTCTATTTTATTAGTTTAATTATTATTTTTGCAGAGGTTTAATATAGGAAATATGTCTGCTTCAGCAGCCAAGACTGAGCAGATTGCAGAATACAAAACCTTAGGGCTATTGAGAAGTTGCTATTGTGCACGCCAAGAATACTTTCTTTGTTAATCCTAGCAACACAATTGCTTTTGTAAGTGCAAGATTTTAGCGCAGTAGAGACATAAGTAACAGGCTATTTTTTAGAGAAAGATCTCTCCCGTAAAATTTAGCAACTCGGGACTTTTCCATTATAAAGAGCGGTCACGTGAGTTTAATACAAAGAACTTACAAAATAAATCACGTGACCACGTTATTTTCGCGCTTCTTTTTATCCAATCAGGAATGAGCTTCAAGATTGGATAGTTTAGGTACTTAAGCGATGCGCTTACAAGTAATTAGGTTCCTTCTTGTTGGATTTCGTATTGCGCGCGCGATGCGGTTCGCTATAGACTGTACGTGGTAGTACGTGAAGGCGGCGGTGTTAATGCTCAAGTATGTGATATTATTACGCGAAACATTGTAGTTATCGCACGAGTTTATTTGTCGCGTAATAGGGAAGTACGCAGTATTACCGATGAGCGTCGAAACAATAACTTAGTAGGCAGAAGAAATTAGCAATTGTTATTTACATTTCTACGTCTCCAAGAACTACTATGTCGGGAGTCGCTCGTAGGATTAGTGCCTCAAGTAACAAAGGTTAATAAAAGCATTAATTCAGTGGAATCTAAAGTGAGGTACTTATATTTGTGAGTCTACCCCGTGTGACATACTCCTGTCATTCTTCCTCCCCCTCAGTGTTCCACTTGGACGAGCATAGCCGGCGCATCAAAAAACTTTCAAGAGGTATGTTCACGCCCGTTTATAAAGTATTTCACTGGTGCTAATCCAGACCAACTCCAAGGTAGACAAAAGAAAAGCACAACGTGACAGCGACAGATGTAATTCTCCTTAAATTGTTATGACTTTAATTTGGAACCAATATGATTTTAATTTATAAGTTTTGTTGCATTGTGTTCTGACTATTAATTCTTTATAATGAGGATTGGATAGCAGTGTAATTCATTTTAAGGGGTCATTTAAAAATAGATGGTGGCGTGGAAGTTGGATTAAGCTTAGTTTTATTTGTAGATTTTCATCATCTAGGCCTGCTTGACCACTATAACCCATATTATACTCATATTATAAGGTTTTATTAGCTTGAGAAATTAATATCGCTTAGAGAATGATCAATTATTAGAACATTATTATAGCAATAAGCTACACAAAGATTAATCTTTACGATCCCTTTAGCTGTTTATTTTACTGCTTTACAATCATATGGACAACATGAACATGTAATTCATTCATGAACGATTTCAAAATTAGGATAGAAGAAGATTGAAGCAAGCACCTTTTCATTTTGAGCCAGAGGTTTCAAAAACTTAATACTAAAAATGATTGTAAGAATGATATCATTCAGATGTTGTTCAGCGCTACATTAAAGACACAAACGTGCCAAAAACGAATTTTATTTTGAAATATAATATTGGTTTTGAAATAAAATTAATTGCGTAATAGAAAATGGGAGAAATTGTAATTTTGGATGTATTAAAATAAGTTAATTGCTAAATGGTTTAAAATAGAATAAGAGCGATATTAAAATCTTTAAATAGCCCACCTCGGTAGTGTGGGGACAGCGTGAGAGCCTCATATACAAAAGGTCGCGACTTCGACTCTCGCTTAGAGTGAGTTATCCGGCCAGATAAGGTTTTCTTTCGGGGTTTTCCCTTATCCTGAGAAGACGAATGCTCAGTAATTTTAGGGTTGAAGTCATTAGAACATCATTTCAGGAATTCCGTCCACCGTCCCATATGACTAACAAGGATGTTAAGCTACAAACATATAAACAAAACAAAAAGCATCAGCAAAGAGAAACTAAACTGCTTAAATGTAAGTGCCATTCCATATGCGCTACTAAGGCGTTACCATGGAGACTTTATAACTTTCCGAAAAATAAACACATATTAACATTGTACATTGCAAAGCAGTTTATTTAAATACTTATCATTGTTATTCTAAGAGAGTTTGCAATTTTGCCAAAAAAGATGATCTATCACAATTTAAATCCGATTAAATATTGATAATTTTAACCTACCTTACATCTTCGACGTCACTCCCAAGAGAAAGAATAGCTTTCACCAGCTCTCGACTGCAGCTAGCGACACTACCGGCTACATAAGACACTAAACGGTGCAAAATGGCTCACGAACACGGGACACTAAAATGTGTATAAGAATAAAGAAAATCCGAGCAGAGTACATTAGAAACAAAATGAACAGCGTGGATAATAATCTACACAGGAAAAAACAAACATTTGTTTTGTATAAATGTTCAATTGTTCAGAAAAAAGAACAGACAACTTCAGAACAACGAAAAATGAAAAATAAATGGCCGAATCTAGAGAGAAACAAAATACAGAAATGAGTTGGAGAAATAAAGGATACTAGGAAATAAAGACAATATTGAAAAGAAGTACCACATTATAACTAAAAGAATTATCCGGGCTAAGAGGCCGTGATCTGCTGAAGTTTTCGGGTCCAGACGTTTCGTTCACGACTGCGGTGAACATCTTCAGTGGCGTGGTCCAAGTCTATCGCGTGAGAGCAGCCTGAGTATAAATACTGCCGCTATTTCATCCAACGCGTCAGTTGCGATCAAACCATCACCGAGAAGACTTAGACCACGTCACTGAAGACGTTCACCGCAACCGTGAACGAAACGTGTAGAGCAGAAAACCCCAGCAGACCACGGCTTCTCAGCCCAGAAAATTCTTCTAGTTATAATTTGGGCTCCGGCCGTGAAAGTTTAACAGTACTGAAAAGTACCATGCTGATTTAGCTATAGATCTGACAGAGAAAACTGAGTTAGGTAGAAAAGAATGCAATTACACAATGGAAGTGTTCAACAGAAATTTAACAGAGAAAATATAAAAACATACACAAAGTTCAACTGAGATAATATAAAAACATATACAAAGTTTAACTGAGAAAATATAAAAACATATACAAAATTTAACTGAGAAAATACAAAAACATACACAAAGTTTAACTGCAAAAAATAAAAACGTACACAAAGTTTAACTGAAAAATATAAAAACATACTCAAAGTTTAACTGATATAATATAAAAACCTATACAAAGTTTAACTACGAAAATATAAAAACGTACACGAAGTTTAACTGAGAAAATATAAAAACATGCACAAAGTTTAACTGCCATAATATAAATACATAATCAAAGTTTAACTGAGATAATATAAAAACATACACAAAGTTTAACTGAAATAATTTAAAAACATACACGAAGTTTAACAAAGATAATATAAAAACATACACGAAGTTTACCTGAGAAAATATAAAAATGTACACAAAGTTTAATTGAGAAAATATAAAAACGTACACAAAGTTTAACTGAGATAATATAAAAACACATACAAAGTTTAACTGAGGAAATATAAAAACATATAAAAAGTTTAACTGAGATAATATAAAAACGTATACAAAGTTTAACTGAGATAATATAATAAAATTTACAAAGTTTAACTGAGAAAATATAAAAACGTATACAAAGTTTAACTGAGAAAATATAAAAACATATACAAAGTTTAACTAAGATAATATAAAAACGTACACAAAGTTTAACTGAGAAAATATAAAAACATATACAAAGTTTAACTGAGAAAAAATAAAAACATATACAAAGTTTAACTGAGAATATATAAAAACATATACAAAGTTTAACTGAGATAATACAAAAACGTACACAAAGTTTAACTGAGATAATATAAAAACATTTACAAAGTTTAACTGAGAAAATATAAAAATATATACAAAGTTTAACTGAGATAATATAAAAACATGCACAAAGTTTAACTGAGATAATATAAAAACATACACAAAGTTTAACAAAGGTAATATAAAAACATACATGAAGTTTACCTGAGAAAATATAAAAACGTACACTAAGTTTAACTGAGACAATATAAAAACATATACAAAGTTTAACTGAGAAAAAATAAAAACATATACAAAGTTTAACTGAGAAAATATAAAAACATATACAAAATTTAACTGAGAAAATATAAATACATATACAAAGTTTAACTGAGATAATATAAAAACGTACACAAAGTTTAACTGAGATAATATAAAAACATTTACAAAGTTTAACTGAGAAAATATAAAAACATATACAAAGTTAACTGAGAAAATTTAAAAACATATACAAATTTAACTGAGATTATATAAAAACATACTCAAAGTTTAAGTGAGAAAATACAAAAACGTACACAAAGTTTAACTGAGATAATATAACAACCTATACAAAGTTTAACTGAGAAAATATAAAAACATACTCAAAGTCTAACTGAGAAGATATAAAAACGTACTCAAGTTTAACTGAGAAAATGTAAAAACATACTCAAAGTTTAACTGAGAAAACATAAAAATGTACACAAAGTTTAACTGAGAAAATATAAAAACATACACAAAGTTTAACTCAGATAATATAAAAACGTATACAAAGTTTAACTGTGAAAATCTAAAAACATACTCAAAGTTTAACTGAGAAAATGTAAAAACGTACTCAAAGTTTAACTGAGAAAACATAAAAATGTACACAAAGTTTAACTGACAAAATATATAAACATACACAAAGTTTAACTCAGATAATATAAAAACATATACAAAGTTTAACTGTGAAAATCTAAAAACATACTCAAAGTTTGTCTGAGAAAATATAAAAACGTACTCAAAGTTTAACTGAGAAAATGTAAAAAAATACTCAAAGTTTAACTGAGATAATATAAAAGCCTATAGAAAGTTTAACTGAGAAAATATAAAAACATACACATAGTTTAACTGAGAAAATATAAAAACATATACAAAGTTTAACTGAGATAATATAAAAACATACTCAAAGTTTAACTGAGATAATATAAAAACATACACAAAGTTTAACTGAGATAATATAAAAACATACACAAAGTTTAACAAAGTAATATAAAAACATACACGAAGTTTAACTGAGAAAATATAAAAACGTACACAAAGTTTAACTGAGGTAATATAAAGACATACACAAAGTTTAACTGAGATAATATAAAAACGTATTCAAAGTTTAACTGAGAAAATATAAAAAACATACACAAAGTTTAACTTAGATAATATAAAACATACTCATAGTTTAACTGATATAATATAAAACGTATACAAAGTTTAACAAAAATAATATAAAAACGTACACAAAGTTTAACTGAGATAATAGAGCAAAATATAAGTTTGCATGGAAAACTCATATAGGTAGAAGGACATGCAAAGTGGACATGGAAGGGCTAAACATTTAATACAGCAAAATGGAGAAAATTATAAAAAATCTAACTTAGAAAATAGAACAAAATGTAAGTTATTTGACATTGTAAATTGACCATTATAGCAATGAAAGTAAACATGATATAACGAGAACAGAAGGCATAATAAATAGTTTAATATAGTGTCAGTAATATTTTGTAACATAAATAAGTAAGGAAGTTTGGAAATTAAAGGAATTTAAAAACAACAGGTCTATTCATTCGATATCAGAAACAAAGTATTGAGGTATTTGAGAATAACTTATATGCAGAAAATAGAAGCCAATATAGTATTTATGAGAGTGTAAATCCAAAGTGAATGTTATAAATATTGAAGTACAATCACAAAGAGAATTTGAACAAATCTTGGAAAGTATCAGTAATTTTGTTCATACATGTAACAATTTACATGATTGCTAAAAAAAAGTAGTCATGTTGATGAACAAAATCAGTTTGTGAATGTAGATAATGGTGGTTAAGCTCTCAGCTTAACAAATACTACTCAACACTTATCATTTAGGGTTCTGCCTAGTTAAATAAATGGTTGGAAAGTGACGTTTCCAAAGTGTACACCATCTTCTTCTTCAGCATAAACTATGAAAATGAATGTCACATAAACATATGGTTTCAAATCATATATTTACTTCGTTGCAAAACCTAGAGGAAAGTTTCATATTTATTTGAGTACATCTGGTAAGCCAGTTAACTTTTGAACTAGCACACAAGCTTGCTCAGAGTCCTACTTGCAACACAATTCCTCTGAATATTTATCAGATGAAACTACTTTTACATTTACTGCTTATAAATGTGATATGAAAGTAGAGAGACAAAGCTGTGTTGCGGCTATTACCAGCTGTAGGACTTGAAATGTGCAGTTCTTGCGAAGTTTCCGCCTCAGGTATCACCTTCATGTTACAGCGGCCGAATGGACACGAGTCGTAGCTTGCCATTTTCCGCTCTTTTAACACAACGCATTTCCTTGCAAAGCCATTTTGCGCACGAGAGGTTATGAGATCTGAGCCCAGACAGAGTTAAAGAGAGTATGTTGAAGTAATTCTTACAGTTCATATAATACTTTATAATGAGTACACAAGTGCGAAACATTTGCTTCTCATTTTAAAATTAAAACGTTTTTTATATTTATTACGTATTAATAAACATATTGCTTTTTGGTAGGGTTTGCGTTTGTGAAATGTTGCCATAGTGTTCCAGAATGGCTATTATCATATCGTATACGGTCACACATCGGCTTCCATACAAAGCAAGACTGCATGTTTTTATTCTTGTTGCGCAAGAACACACAGATGCCCTTTCTTGTTCCGCCTAGATCACTACTTCGTTCTAACACCTCAAAGTTCACTTATGAGCATCAAAATAACAACCTTTACCCCTAGATTGAAGCATATCCTTAAGATCTTCTCCTTCAGGTAAAAATACTTCAATTCTTCTCTATTTATTTTCCTTTAAAGCCACACAAGTTTATTTAAAATTGTGAACTGTTGCTACGAAATTCGTTTTAAACTATATCATGTTTTCTCTAAGTTAATAAGATATCATTTATAGAATTTTTAGCTTTAGTTTTATATTTGCAGACTCTAACCAAAGCTACGAAGCAAATGAAGCCTGAGCCGGAGAGATGCGTGTTTATTCTTCACCCTGGAGTTTTGGTGAACCTCGCTGTTTTTATAGAATTAGGTACAACAAGTATTGCATTCACTTCAAAAATTCTACACCAGCATTTCTAAAAACAAAATATATAGAAAAAGCAACAAGGACAAGATGCTACTAGGGTGTCCCTGAATAAAACAAAAACCTGACGTGTTCCATTGACGTGACTTTATATACATCTCTGTTATTGTTAACAAGCTCATTGTTTTATCCAGTTCATGTAAATCGAGATAAACATGAGCAGAAATTGTCTTATTACCTGCTTCCTTGAAAGTACAGAGAAAAAAGGGGGTACAGAAAACTAAATTGAAAATCAAATATTTTAAAAGCTGATCGCCATGTGGTCCTTTACATGGCCAGGAATTTACAAATTTCCGAATGTAAAATCTTTCAAATATGTTAAAACTGAAACCAATAACAAGGAATATCTCAGATATGGTCAACTCCAGGAAAAAGAAGTTTATGACATAAATTGTGTATTTTAACGATACATACATTTTTGGTGCACTAAGTTTTTATCTATCTCTTACGCTTTAGTAGTTATACAAAATTCAGCAAAATTAATATAGAATAAATAGGTCTTCAGAGACTATTCCCAGAAAATTCCAGATGTATGTACATCTTATTTGCCATGTAAATATCTTAATTATACGATATTTTAATCGAAGTCGTTTGAGTAATTTTTGAGAAATTAAAAAAAAAAGAAAAAAAGATCGAAATATTTTCCAATTAAGGGTACTTTTGGTACTTGGGAGTTTCCTTAACATCTTTGTGTCGCATTTTTGGAAGAATCTAAACTTAAATATCAAGTTTTGTAGTTTATCAATTCTTCTAGTTTGAGTTATCTTGTTCACACACACACACACACACACAAACACACACACACAAACACACACACACACACATACGGAGGCATCCAGACGCGCGCGTGAACCTTGTTCTAAAGATGCTTTTTATAAGTATTTTTTTATACAACGCTCCTAAAGCGTGTATTTCCGTTGAAATCTCGCTTTCGAGTTTTTGGATAGAGTGCAATACCTTCTCTACTAAGAGAAGAGGGTAAAATGTTCTTTTTAATTGCTATAAATAGTACATGGTATATATGTAGAGAAGGTATTGCATTTTGCCAAAAATTAAAAACCGAGATTTCGCCGGAAATGCTCGTTTGGATCCCTTATATCCAAAATGTTTAGATAGGCTCTGGTGCTCGTGTGTGTGTCTCTGTGTCTGTCCGAGAACACGATTTCTCAAAATGACACAGAATTTTAATTAAAGTACTGTATATTAAATATATTTTCTTAGCAAATAAACTAGGTATATAGGTAGCTTAAAGTCTCTGGAGATAGCTTCTGATAGTCTCTTCATTCTGGATGACTTTTAGATAATTGGTAAACTAAAAGAACTAAATAAAGCTTACTATAAAAGAAATTAGATCTCTTTGAAACGCAAATTTATTTCATATAACATGTTGTTGTGAAGTTAACCATTTCTGAGGTATTGGTGTTAGTTATAAAATATTGCACCGACGGCCTGTCCCACCATAAAAACTCCTCTGCTAAGAAGTCAATTGACAAACGGGAGCTGGACAGGTTTCTGGGTCTGCTAGTGCTGCCTCCCCAACTCCTCTGCTAGGAAGCCAATTATGTCACCTTGTCTCGCCTAATGGACAAGCGGGAGCTGGACAGTTTTCTGGGTCTGCTAGCGCCGCTTCCCCAACTCCTCTGCTAGGTAGTCAATTAGGTCACGTTGTCTCGCCTAATGGACAAGCGGGAGCTGGACAGTTTTCTGGGTCTGTTAGCGCCGCTTCCCCAACTCCTCTGCTAGGAAGTCAATTAGGACACGTTGTCTCGCCTAATGGACAAGCGGGAGCTGGACAGTTTTCTGGGTCTCCTAGCGCCGCTTCTCCAACTCCTCTGCTAGGAAGTCAATTAGGTCACGTCTCGCCACCGACCCGGAGAATATACGGCCTCGCCTAATGGACAAGCGAGAGCTGGACAGTTTTCTGGGTCTGCTAGCGCCGCCTTCCCAACTCCTCTGCTAGGAAGTCAATTAGGACACGTTGTCTCGCCTAATGGACAAGCGGGAGCTGGACAGTTTTCTGGGTCTCCTAGCGCCGCTTCTCCAACTCCTCTGCTAGGAAGTCAATTAGGTCACGTCTCGCCACCGACCCGGAGAATATACGGCCTCGCCTAATGGACAAGCGAGAGCTGGACAGTTTTCTGGGTCTGCTAGCAACGCCTCTCCAACTCCTCTGCTAGGAAGTCAATTAGGTCACGTTGTCTCGCCTAATGGACAAGCGGGAGCTGGACAGTTTTCTGGGTCTGCTAGCAACGCCTTCCCAACTCTTCTGCTAGGAAGTCAATTAGGTCACGTTGTTTCGCTTAATGGACAAGCGGGAGCTGGACAGTTTTCTGGGTCTGCTAGCAACGACTCCCCAACTCTCCTGCTAGGAAGTCAATTAGGTCACGTTGTCTCGCCTAATGGACAAGCGGGAGCAGGACAGTTTTCTGGGTATACAAGCGCCGCTTCTCCAACTCCTCTGCTAGGAAGTCAATTAGGTCACGTTGTCTCGCCTAATGGACAAGCGAGAGCTGGACAGTTTTCTGGGTCTGCTAGCGCCGCCTCACCAACTCCTCTGCTAGGAAGTCAATTAGGACACGTTGTCTCGCCTAATGGACAAGCGAGAGCTAGACAGTTTTCTGGGTCCTCTAGCGCCGCCTCACCAACTCCTCTGCTAGGAAGTCAATTAGGTCACGTTGTCTCGCCTAATGGATAAGCGGGAGCTGGACAGTTTTCTGAGTCTGCTAGCGCCGCTTCCCCAACTCCTCTGCTAGGAAGTCAATTAGGTCACGTTGTCTCGCCTAATGGACAAGCGGGAGCAGGACAGTTTTCTGGGTCTGCTAGCGCCGCCTCACCAACTCCTCTGCTAGGAAGTCAATTAGGTCACGTTGTCTCGCCTAATGGACAAGCGGGAGCTGGACAGTTTTCTGGGTCTGTTAGCGCCGCTTCCGCAACTCCTCTGCTAGGAAGTCAATTAGGTCACGTTGTCTCGCCTAATGGACAAGCGGGAGCTGGACAGTTTTCTGGGTCTGTTAGCGCCGCTTCCGCAACTCCTCTGCTAGGAAGTCAATTAGGTCACGTTGTCTCGCCTAATGGACAAGCGGGAGCTGGACAGTTTTCTGGGTCTGCTAGCGCCGCCTCACCAACTCCTCTGCTAGGAAGTCAATTAGGTCACGTTGTCTCGCCTAATGGACAAGCGGGAGCTGGACAGTTTTCTGGGTCCTCTAGCGCCGCCTCACCAACTCCTTTGCTAGGAAGTCAATTAGGTTACGTTGTTTCGCCTAATGGACAAGCGGGAGCTGGACAGTTTTCTGGGTCTACTAGCGCTGCTTCCCCAATAGCGTCTGACTGAACAACATCGGCCTTACTTGTGGAGAGAAGAGACTGCAACCTGGAGACAGCATTCTGCAGTGATAGTAAGTTGAGATTATGGTAGGTATCACGCGCATGTTTCTCTCTCGCATATGCTGGCCATGACGTCATCTGGTGCATATACTCAGCCACGGCGTGCTTGCTGCTGTGGTCATTGTTAACAAATTAAAAGCTATGGTGCGGTGTAACATTCAGATTTTCCCTATCAAATCGCAAATAAAACAGAAAACGTTTTCAGCTCTATCCATTAGATTTAAATTATTGAAGCTAAAGGAGCAATTGTTTAAAATATTAAATATAAAGCCTCACCATATGCCCCTATGTCTCACGCTAGCTATATGTTGTCCCCAATTGTTTAGGTACCTTGCTGGAATTCTTCTGTTTGATAACTGCATCCTAACAGAGTTTAAAGCTAAATTAATAAATAACTCAATACATTAGTAAGTATTGCGGAAAAAAACCAGGTATACAATGAAATATATTACCCGATGTGGTGTTTCCTGCTTCATGTCCATATGTAGTTATTTATTCAGATGTAGCATACTTCTCTCATTTTCTTTCTCGCCAAATAAGTGCGTAGTTTCCGGGTATTTTCCGTTTTTCTGATCTTCTCTTGTTCATGTTCTTCAGTCTAATAAATGGCAGGACGAACTTTTTGGATTTCAATGCCTGTAAGTAACATGAGATTGTGGCGTAAGTCATTTTGAGCATAAACGTGTTTTTCAGAAACCACTTTTGTGACTTCCTTGCCATTATGTAGAACAAATCTTTCGACCAATAAATGGTTTCTGAATACTTTCAACAGGTGAGCAATGTCGCAGATTTTCAGCTTCTATGGCAGCATGCGAGATTTAGGATTTCTTTTTTATAATACCAAGGTTACAGAGTAATTTCCTATATGATCTTACCATATCACAGACTAAGGAACTGATTTTGAAACCTGCCTTTCGACTATTTGAACAATGTTAGTAATTCTTTTGTTACTGTCTCATTAAAAGTGTAGCATATTGGTGGTTTCCGCTTTGCTGCTAAGCTGTAGGCCGCTAATTGTGTCGTCATATTAAAAGTCGGATTTCAGTTTCATCTCATCAACGCTCAGAACAAGGTCCTTCTCAAACTCTCTAACAGAACTTGCTTTCTGTTGTAATAGATACACATTTAATTTAATGATTCCTGCGACATGATGAATTGGGCCAAGCATCTTTTGATGGTTATAGAACTTGTAGAGGATATTTAAGGCATTCTCTCACACAATCATATGCCTTCTTAAACATCTATCTCAAAATTATTTCCTTTGAAATGTCATCCGAGTCCCAGTTTTATATGCACCTATAAGTAAAATTTGCTGCTGGCAAAATGAGAACATTTGCTGGAATGCACTGCTAACGATTCTTAACTTATTCATTTCTGCAATTCATTTTCTAAACGTGGCATTTTTTTCTCTAATCTTAAATTGTGACTTCTAAGTGCTTCAACTTCAGATTCAATGCCCTCTATATTTGCAGGAGCTGTGTTAGACGACGAGGGAGAGGTAACACGATTTTCGGGAGATATTTACTATAGTTACTCCAGAATTGCTGTTTGTTTCTTCTAACAGAGCATTTACTATTGTTTTGCATCTCTATTTAGAAATTGTTTTGTTTTCTTTTCTAAGGATGTTAACTTTAAATTTAAATATGGTACAGCAATGCTTTTTAATATTTTTAGGAGCAAGTTTGAGGAGTTCCGCTTTCAAATCTCGTTCATAATCTTCCTCGTCAACATGCATGGAACATAGAATGCGGGAATTCTCTGGAGAGAAACGATCATCCCTTCTACATAACTGAATTCATCACGTGCAATACTCACAAGAAGCTTGAACATCAAAATCCTCATAAACACTGTCATTGCAATGAGAGCAAGGAGCGACCGCTACACCAGCTGACGTCATCAGCACGGAAGTTTACTGCGCGAAGTTTACTGGTGATACCTACCGTATTACCCAACATTCAGTGCTCCCAACCAGTTGCAGTTTCACTGTAGGCACCGATGTATCTGACAGCAGATTTTGGAGGCGTTCTCTTCCAGACTTAGGGCGGGAAGAAGCGGGTGATAGCGAACTTCAGCAAGATGCTCTCCAAGGTGGAGAACAAATACTGTGTTATTCAGTAGGAACTGTTGGTAGTACTGAAACACTGGAATACTTCCATAAACACCTGCATGGTCAGCCCTTCCACCAGAAGATTCACCACTCCCCACATAACTGGTTGTTTAGAAATGTAGGAGGTCAGACTGCCCGTTGGATCTAGAGGCTGCAGGAGTACAGCTACAGAAACAAAGAAGGAAAGCGTCATTCTAACTCGAATACCATGTGGCCACTACAACAAGGTAGAGAAGAAGGGGCATGTCGCAGCAGTTTGCGAGATATCGGAGGCGTTGGAGGACAGATAGATAGTGCAGTGCTGAAGAGGGAGCAGTTGGCGTTCACCGAACTGGGTCCCATTTTGAGAGAGGTGAAGGCCAGAATGTTAACTAAGACCCTGCAGCAATACGATGTGGGTGCACCCTTCGAAAGTATCGACATAGCTGGACCGTTTCCTATATCCGTCAGGGATAACAACACAAGTATCTGCTAGTGTTCGTGAATTACTTCGCTAGAGGTTTACGCCATTCTCGACCAGGAGTCAGCACGGCTGTGGAAATTATTGTGGCAGAGATCTTTTGCGGCTTGGTATAACTCTTGAGTTGAACAGTGATCAGGGCACCCACTTCAAATTGAACATGATGAGGTAGGTCCTAAAGTGACTTGGGGTGCTTTAGATGCTCACAACGCCCCTCCACCCGCAGATTGTTTGGCAGTAGAGCAGTACATGAAGACACTCGAGGAACACCTAAGGAAGGTGGTAGCTAATCACCAGAGGGATTGGGATGCCAGGGTACCACTCATCTATGTCTTGCACTACGTGGTTGTCACTTGCTAGCTCTTTCGCAGAGAACTCGTCTCCCATGTGACCTGGTTTTTGGAAGCTCCCATGGAGTGAGGACCTCTTCACAATGCGCATGAGATGGGTCGTCAGCAATGCTGATAGCGACCCGTTATGACCGCCAGACAGACAGTCTAGTGCGCCAGTCAGGAAACCTAGTGTTACCTAATTCTTCAGGTATGCCATATATTTAAAAACAATCTAATTTCGTTGGTTGAAACGTATTCCCCAGCTCTCTGTTTGTTAATCGTATCTGGAGTAGTGTACTTTGTATAACATGGATTAGATGCAAACAATTGTTCATATTCCGTTTAAGTAACTATCACCAAATTGTGAAGGCAGCACCAAAAATGCAATGATAATTTATTTTTCACTTTTTCCCAGTTGTCAATGCATTTGCTCTCAAGCAGTATGTCTTAATAACAATGCCAGTTACAGTTTTGTAGATCTTTAATAGATTTAAAATCGTATACGGAGTTTGCACACAAGAGTTTTAAAGACTTAAAGTGCTCACAGAAGGCCATGGCAGAATGTGCCAACAGCATTTTTAGTTGTTTAGAACACACTGTGGAAAATATCGTTCTTCGAGGACGGAATTTGGTATATTTGGGTAAGAATAGGCTAACTATACTGATTTTATTGAATTTTGAAATTTAGGAATAATATCAATGCAAAATGCAACCAATACGTTGTATTGCTAAAACTTCGCTTTTTACATTGAAATTATAATATGCAGGTAATTTTTAGTTCTTAATAGTGAAGACCTTTGTTAAAAGAGTCTCTTATAATAACTGCACAAAATAAAAGCTTTTCATTTGAACCATTACCAACTTTGTAACTCTGGCTCTCAGAAGAGGCAATAAAAATGCGAGTTGTGTAACTTTGTTGATGCTGACTTTTACATAGACCCAAGCTGGGCATTTCTACATTAATATATTATTACTCGTAAAGACTCCAAAGGGAAAGAGATTTCACATTTCACTGGCTTCTCATAAAGTTACATTTACTTCAAAGCCCAAAAGTCCATTTTAATGTTCTGAATTCTGTTCAATATTCTGACTCATTTCACAATTTTGTAAATGAAGAAGGAAACTACCAAATGTTATACTCCCAGGAGCAGAGACGTTATTAGGTTTGCTGTTCGTTTACGGTGCTATATAAAAGGGAACAAAGCATTGGCTGATTTTTAGTCCAATCCAAGTTGACGTGAGAAAATATGTACTCAGTGATGAAGGAAGGACAGGCCTGAGTTCACTGCGTGAGGCAAAACAGGAAATCTCATTGTCATTTGATTGTGCTGCTTTGCAAATACTCTTGGTCCGTTCCAAAATTATAATGTGCTTTAAGTAGCGAAAATTCCTAGTTAGCAGCTTACAAATTATAAATTATTTTCAGAATAAGACAATGAAATAAAACCTCTTTATATGTAATGGGTCGCCGGTGAAAATTTAATTTAGAACTTTATAAAGATGTTTTAAACACCTGGGGAAATGACGCTGAGTTGTACTCTTAATAAACGACGTTCATAAAACTACAAAATAGTATCAAAAACTATGAGAATGACTCTCATATTTTAGTTTATTGCTCTCGTTGATAAGCTCCACAATTCATATTTAATTCTACCTTAAAATTGTACATTTTCGGAAAACGCTCATATTTCAGAATGATATACAATACATAAGATTAAATACATATGCATGGACACGGTAGTCTTAGAGCATACATCGAAGGATGCAATTTCGAGCACTGTTTGTAGCTTCTAATTCAGTCCTGTGTCTCAGTAATTAACTATTTTAACACGCATTGTCATATGGGTTTTAACGTTGGGATTGCGTTCCCAACCTTCTGCATAGCAACAAACATACACTGTGTCCAACTTCGATACAGAGGTGCCCTAAGCCCACGTCCTGTGCTGTCGCGTGCTCAGTTGTATATTTTTGTATTTAGTCAAATCACTCTTTCAGATATGACTGAATTTTCTAACTTCTATGTTTTTTAATCAATGTTGATGAAATTTGGAGGCCATGTTTATGCTTACACCAAATGGTATTGTAATCAAGTTTCAGCTCTATACATTGGTTGGTTCAGAAAATATATAAGATTATTTAAAAAAATTAATAGTGTCATTTGAAAAGTCCCTTGCGACAAACTTTTCATCCAATGATTTTAAAACTTTGTACAGATACCTACTCTTCAAACAATCATAAATTGGAATTGTATTTGGGTTTTATATATAATTACTTAGCTTAAAAAAACATTACTGCAATTTCAGATTTTTTAAAAAAATGTGAATAACGGCTTATTTCGAATAGCAAAAACTAAAAAGTTATTGATATCAAAACCCAATAAATTTCTTATTTCCATTACATATTTCTCTACACTGTACAAATTTCTAGTCATTCTGATAAAAACTGTTCCGCAAGGAGCATTTTGTATATAGCAAAATGCTGAAAAATTGCAATCCGAGAAAAAAGCAAAAGAAAATTGACCTCACCTCAGAATTGCCCTGGACCATATGTCTCCCATTCAAATCTCTTTTTTCTTTCTTCCGAGGATATTTTCAGTGACTTATGCTGTTTTCTGGTCCGTTGCATGCTCAGAGCTCCTCTTACTGCTTTGTGCAATCCTTTGAGCATCCTGTTTTTTTTTTTTTTTTTTTTTTTTTACATTGACGCTGTAGATGTGGGTATGGAGTGATTTTTGATGGAGTACAGTGTCTTTAGTGTGTAATAATACCCATGTTGAGCTCACTAATGGCTTTAACCATAGCTAGTTGCAGTTTGTTCTTTGAAAAAAATACTTCTTTGGGGCATTTATTCCACACGACATGAAGAAGAGATTCATTTGGATTTTGCGTGCTTGCTTCTGTGCACCGTACCAGTAATTGCTCAGAAGCCAAACGTTGGCATACTGATAGTATCTTTGGGGCATTTATTCCACACGACATGAAGAAGAGATTCATTTGGATTTTGCGTGCTTGCTTCTGTGCACCGTACCAGTAATTGCTCAGAAGCCAAACGTTGGCATACTGATAGTATCTTTGGGGCATTTATTCCACACGACATGTAGAAGAGATTCATTTGGATTTTGCGTGCTTGCTTCTGTGCACCGTACCAGTAATTGCTCAGAAGCCAAACGTTGGCATACTGATAGTATCTTTGGGGCATTTATTCCACACGACATGAAGAAGAGGTTCATTTGGATTTTGCGTGCTTGCTTCTGTGCACCGTACCAGTAATTGCTCAGAAGCCAAACGTTGGCATACTGATAGTATCTTTGGGGCATTTATTCCACACGACATGAAGAAGAGGTTCATTTGGATTTTGCGTGCTTGCTTCTGTGCACCGTACCAGTAATTGCTCAGAAGCCAAACGTTGGCATACTGATAGTATCTTTGGGGCATTTATTCCACACGACATGAAGAAGAGGTTCATTTGGATTTTGCGTGCTTGCTTCTGTGCACCGTACCAGTAATTGCTCAGAAGCCAAACGTTGGCATACTGATAGTATCTTTGGGGCATTTATTCCACACGACATGTAGAAGAGATTCATTTGGATTTTGCGTGCTTGCTTCTGTGCACCGTACCAGTAATTGCTCAGAAGCCAAACGTTGGTATACTGATAGTATCTTTGGGGCATTTATTCCACACGACATGAAGAAGAGATTCATTTGGATTTTGCGTGCTTGCTTCTGTGCACCGTACCAGTAATTGCTCAGAAGCCAAACGTTGGCATACTGATAGTATCTTTGGGGCATTTATTCCACACGACATGAAGAAGAGGTTCATTTGGATTTTGCGTGCTTGCTTCTGTGCACCGTACCAGTAATTGCTCAGAAGCCAAACGTTGGCATACTGATAGTATCTTTGGGGCATTTATTCCACACGACATGAAGAAGAGGTTCATTTGGATTTTGCGTGCTTGCTTCTGTGCACCGTACCAGTAATTGCTCAGAAGCCAAACGTTGGCATACTGATAGTATCTTTGGGGCATTTATTCCACACGACATGAAGAAGAGGTTCATTTGGATTTTGCGTGCTTGCTTCTGTGCACCGTACCAGTAATTGCTCAGAAGCCAAACGTTGGCATACTGATAGTATCTTTGGGGCATTTATTCCACACGACATGTAGAAGAGATTCATTTGGATTTTGCGTGCTTGCTTCTGTGCACCGTACCAGTAATTGCTCAGAAGCCAAACGTTGGTATACTGATAGTATCTTTGGGGCATTTATTCCACACGACATGAAGAAGAGATTCATTTGGATTTTGCGTGCTTGCTTCTGTGCACCGTACCAGTAATTGCTCAGAAGCCAAACG
This sequence comes from Hymenopus coronatus, assembly GCA_030762935.1. Lineage (NCBI taxonomy): Eukaryota > Metazoa > Arthropoda > Insecta > Mantodea > Hymenopodidae > Hymenopus > Hymenopus coronatus. Next base: position 7,774,323 of record CM060885.1, on the reverse strand, counting down.
TTGGCATACTGATAGTATCTTTGCTACTACAGAAGAACTCCACTTTCTGGCTGTTTTTCCTCAGCTTGCTGTTTGTTGTAAAAACACCACGACGCTGGTCCATTTGGGCATAGATGATGCTGTGGGTTTTTATCTGCAATGGCTGAGAGTGGCGTACACTGCTCTCTTCATTGCTTTTACATTAGGGATGTTACTCATGATGGCCTGTCTATAACAATTGGTTAGTTTGGTTATGGTGCTGTCTTTCAAGCTGCCTTCTTTTCGTCCACTTAATGTAATTCCCCTCTTTTACACAGTTGCGAAGAGCAGTTCCACACGCTTTGACGCATAGTTCCCACATTCTGCTGTTGAGCTGTTCCATATACCTGAATAGAATTTATGCGTCTTAGCATCCCCATCTGAAAGCATTATACTGTATCTAAAACCATTTTCAATTGATCGTTTCCAAAGGATCTCCCCAATATCCTTTTCCATGGCATTAGATGACCCACCATAATTTTGTTGACACTGGCCAGAGCTTTTGTGTCCATACCATATATTGAGTCACCTAAGACCTTTCTTGTTGTCCCACAGCGATGGCAATAGTCTAATACACACCCGGTAAGGATGTCTATAACAAAGCCAGCTCCATAATTTGAGGTATGACCTCGCTTATGCCATGTGGCATCATATGGAACAGCAATGTCAGTTTCCTGATTACCCACAGTTTTATGCGTTTTATGAACCACTTCTATAGGCCCAAGGAGCACTTTATTTCTGAATAAGTATAATTCTCCCATTACACCATTCAAGTCCTGTGCATAAGGTCTAACACCTAAACAGTTCATTCCCATATCTATAGAAAACTGTTTAAGGCATTGTTGTCCCTTGTCTAAAGTTCCAAAAGTTTCTACCTAACAATGCTTACATGAAATTCAGGTCTTTGGGATTTCTTAAGTAAATTTCTTGGAGAACTATATACACTTGCAGAAACATACACACACAAATTGCACTTTACAATATTTTGAAAGAAAATCCATGGTTTTCCCTAAATTCCACATACACACCTTTGTTTTTGCATTCACTGCAAAGAAGCTACCTTACAAGTTCCTACCAAACACTTTTATGGACTACAAGATAATCCACATTTTAACTAGTATCTTCTTTTGTGGCACTATTTGTGGATCAGTGAAGAGATTAATTTTTACTTTCTCTACACGTACTATCTACATAGTGTATAGAGAAGGTATTGTATTGCACCCAAAAATTCGGTACTGAAATTTTACCGGAAATGCATGTTTTGGGTCCCCTGGATAAAAAAAACATTTCTGGAAAAAGGTCCGTGTGTGTGAGTGCGTGTGTATGTCTATGTGACTGTGGACAGCACATAGACATACGAAACGAAAAGACCGTTAAATACCAACCTTGGTATTTAAGTTTCGTATCTTCTAAGGATGCGACACGAAGATTTTCAAGAAAATCCCCCACCCCAACGACCCTTTAAATTGAACTTTTTTGAAAGTTTTGATTTTCTCCAAAATGGCTCTAACGACTTTGATTAAAATATTATATATTAAAGATATTTACCTGACAAATAATATATATATATATATATATATCTTGAATTTTCTGGGAATAGCCTATGAAGACTAATTTATTCTTGATGAATTTTACATAATTGCTAAACCGTAAGAAATGGACAAAAACTTACCACAGAAAAAATGTAGAGCACTTAAAACACACAATTTATGTTATATACATTTTTTTCGAGGAGTTGATCGGTTTTTAGATATTCCTTGTTTTTGGTTTCAGCTTTGAAAAACTTGTACTTTTCTCATATAGGAATTTGTCAAATCGTGTCCATACAAACAAAGGAACTTCAGTCCATAGCACCCAGCTTTTGACTTCACTTTAATCTATGATACTCCCATATTTCGCTTCTACTTACAAGGAAGTAAGTAATAAGATTATTTCTGCTTATTTTTTTCTCGATTAGCATGAATTAAATAGAAGAATAAACTTATTAACAATAATGTGTTACCCAGAAGTAGAGAAAGTCATGTAAACGGAACACATCAGATTTTGTTCTCTGAAACACCCCTAAGTATATTGCTCTCATTTTTTTTTTTTTTTTTGCCCAGCATTGCTTTTCATACAAGGTCACTTTTTTGTTTGTCTATAGCTACTTCTAGGAGTTTTCTGTCTCTCCATGCTTACAAATGAATAAGTTACAGAACCGCAACACTTCACAGAAGAAAGAGAACGAATTTTGTAGAAAAAAAAATTTAGCTTTCAGATAAACGCATGAAACTCACACGGTCTCTCAAAGTATATAAACAAAGGAATGATTGTGCTACACACAACAAGCTATTTATAAAATAATAAATATTATGCACAAATAAAATGATTCTGAATCAATATTTAGCTTTATAACTTCACAAATCTTCAAATGCACTTTATACAGTTAGATTAAACTAAATATGTTCATAAAACTGACTTTTAAAGAGCTTTTTAGCATTTGTATTGATCAGAAATTGCACAAATTAAATGTCCCAACTGGACCCATATCGGGAGATCAAGAAGGCCAAGGAATGAACACTGTTGGCCAATTCATGTGTGAGATAGATTATCGCACAAGAAATTACGTACCAAGCTGGAACATAACTTTGAATGTTGTGCTGTACATATGAACACAGTAAACCAACTAATTAATTAGCAGTATATAGAGCACCCACAGAAAATCTTGATCATTTTCTACATAACCTAGATATTATTCTAAAACTGCTCTTCAATTTGTTTTGTGAGGTGACTTAAACATAGATTTCTTGATGGGCAGCAATCAAAAGATGCAAATTTGCTCACTATTAAGATCATACAATCTTATGCATACAGTCAATTTTGCAACCAGAATTCAGAATAATTCCAAAACGGCTGAGGATAACATCTTTATAGATATGTCTAAAAAGGAGTACCATGAAATACAATCCTTTGTTAGTGAAGTTTCAGACCATGATGGAAAACTCATCAAAATTGACTATAATACGCCCAATTAAAAAAAAAGTCGTAACCTCCTTTAGAATTATAAATATAGAAAACATAATAATATTTTAAAGCTAAACTCTCCGAGGAATCATGGGAAGAAATGCATAAAGTAAATAATGTAAAAGATAAGTTTAACTCCTCCTTAAACACTTTCGTAAGAATCCATAGCTGCAGTTTTCCACTCCACGTAAAGAAATGTTCAAACTATAGACCAGTATCTTTACTAACAGCTTTTTCGAAAATCTTTAAAAAAAAGTATGTTTAAAAGAATTTATCGCCATCTAGATACGATAATATTTTATCAAAAGAGCAGTTTGGATTCAGGAAGAGCATGCCAACTAGTGATGTCATTTTCAAGTTAACAAATGAAGTTCTCAAGTCATTGGATGGCAAACTTAACACGCTAGGAATATTCTGTTGACGTATGAAAGGCATTTGACTGTGTTAATCATGAAATACTTCTATCAAAATTATGTCACTATGGAATTAGGGCAACGGGTATCAACATATTACTTATCGAAAAGAAAACAAAAGGTGATAATAAATACTTCAAATAATAGCAATACATATTCTGAATGGTGTGAAATAAAGTATGGTGTCCCATAAGGTTCTATTCTGGGTCCCTTATTATTTTTAGTTTATATAAATGCTCTACCTGCAGTAATAAACAACAACGCCTATCCAGTTTTTTTTTTTTTTTGTTTTTTTTTTGAGGATGAAACAAATATTATAATTAAAGAACATAATGTCAGTCAGCTCCCAGATTCATCTAATAAAATCTTCAACACATTAAATGATTGGTTTGAAAGTAACAAAATTCACATAAAGTTTGAAATAACTAACTACATTAAGTTTTGCACAAAGCATAAAAACATGGCAGACCTAAGGATAAAATATGAAAATAACCAGATTGCAGAAGTCTGTATTGCAAAATTCCTAGTTCTTATAATTATCATAACATGAATTGGAAACACCATATTGATTACACCTCAGCCAACTGAGCTTCGCAGTCCGATCTTTAATTCAGCTTATAAATAAGAGCATACTAAAAACAGCTTATTATTCATATTTTCATTAATTGATGACCATTGGAATAATATTTTGGGGAAATTCGGTCAATGCTAAAAAGTATTCATTATACAAAAAAAGATAATAAGAATAATGGCAGGGGAAAGACGATGAACTCACTGGAAACCACTTTTCAAAATGTTTGGAATTTTACCATTAGTCTGTGAATATATTCTTGCCATATTGACATTTGTAATAAATAACCCAGAAAAGTTTACAAAAAATTCAGATGTTCATAACAAAGAGACCAGACATAGGCAGGACTTACATAGACCAACAAATAATTTGCAGTTATTCCAAAAAGAGGTTTGCTACAAATTTGTTTAATTCAGTTCCCTCTTCTATAAAAGAATTACAAATGAACAAAAACAAGTTTAGATCAGAATTAAAAAGATACCTTATTACTCACAGCTTCTATACAGAGGAGGATTTCAATCAATCAAAACACACTGGTAATAATGTAACATTGAAAATATATTAAGCATGAATATTCTAAGAACGCAAATGTACGGGTAGGCTTTTGGAAACAGATATGTAATTGATAACTATGCAAAACTAATACTTCTGAAAATTCATTGTCAGAGCTATTATCTGTAAATAAATGTATTAATAAGTACGAATAAATAACTTTTGACATGATCTACATCCTAGAGCATTGGGCTTTGAGTCTAATCTAATAATAGGATCTACAAATTGCAATGTCATATATGTAAATGTATGTAATATATGTGTGTGTATGTATGTACGCACGTACGTACGTATGTATGTAATATATGTGTGTATGAATGTATGTATGTATGTAGGTGTGTATGTATGTATGTCTGTCTGTATGTATGTATGTCTGTCTGTATGTCTGTGTGTATGTATGTATGTATGTATGGATGTATGTATGTATGTATGTACGTAAGTACGTATGTACGTATGTATGTACGTATTTACGTATGTATGTATGTAGGTGTGTATGTATGTATGTATGTATGTATTTATGTATGTAGGTGTGTATGTATGTATGTATTTATGTATGTATGTAGGTGTGTATGTATGTATGTATGTAGGTGTGTATGCATGTATGCATGTACGTATGCATGTACGCATGTACGTATGTATGTATTTATGTATGTATGTATGTATGCATGCATGTACGTATGTATGTATGTATGTATGCATGTATGTATGCATGTATGTATGTATGCATGTATGTATGTATGCATGCATGTACGTATGTATGTATGTATGTATGTATGTATGTATGTATGTATGTATGTATGTATGTATGTATGTATTGCATGTGATTGTTGCCATGGTATGTATGTATGTAGGTATGTAGGTATGTATGTATGTATGTATGTATGTATGTATGTATGTATGGATGCATGTATGTATGTATGCATGTATGTATGTATGTAAATGTCTGAAACAAGCTAAGCACCGTCGTTTAAAACCCAATCCCATTGACCGCCGTGCAGAGGAAAGACAACAATACAACTAATTGATCAAATGCTTTAGATACGTGGGTACGGAGAACGACATAGGAATAATGTGGTGATGGAGAAGAGTTCACAGCAAACTTTTAGGCAGCATCTGCGCTGCAATCCTTGAAATTTGAAGAGAACTTAACAAATAAACTCAGCTTCACCAGAGAACACGATAAGAAAATCAAGAGTATAGCACAATTCTATAAAATGCGATGGCACAAGGTTGTTGTTGCGTAGGATGATCATAATTTTAGCCCACAAGTCCTCCTTTTCAAGTTTTGTCCGGTGTAATGGCGGATTTTTTTTCAAAATCAAGAAATATTCTCCTTTTTGAAACTTCTACACTCAATAAATTTAAATTCCCCCCTGTTTTGTAGTTACTATCAATAGATGGCAGCATAGTCCAGAGAGTATAGACTTAGAAAATAGTCTTTGGCTTTGCCAGTAAAGTTGATATATCGAATCGATAGATGCATCGCGTTGCTGCTACCTTGTGTCCAGTGGATCATCACAAGAGTTGGACGGTTGCATTTTTATTCTCTAGACCACGTGGTTTCTAAAATTACTTGAAACTTCATTACTGTTTGTGCATTCAAGAAGATGCCGAAACTACAGTTTAAATTATCAGATATTCTAGGGAACAAACATCTTGCCTTCAAGAAAGGAAGAAACGACTTCGAAGCAGAATGCAAAATTTGTGGAACATACGTCTCCATTACAAATAAAGATATGTAATCATGTGATTGTTTTATGCATTGTTTCTGGTTCTAGACGTTTCATTATTTATTTGTTTATTTATTTGTGTATACGTTTATTACTGTAGTCAACATTATGTTGTATTCCCTATAAATTGAGTACGTATATGCGCATGTAAGACGATAATCACAGGCCTTCATTATTTCTGGACATCTAGCTGTAAAGTAAACATTCTTAGTTAATTACTTTTTGGTAACACATATCGTTTATTTCTTAAAATAGGTAGGCAAGATTTGGAACTCCACATTGCAACCCCAAAACACAAGAAATATATCCAAGTTTGCACTTGAACATCCAAGTTAGGCAATTTATTTAATCAGCAGCAACAGCAAGCAAGTTGTGCATTAGCGCATCGGGTCCTTGCTGGAGAAGATGTCCAGGCTTCCTATCTGTCACACATCATTTTAGATACAGGTCTATGGGCTGCACATCAACATTAAATGAAGCCATATTCCTCGATCCTGATGTAGCAAAAGAGATTCCATCAGCCAGAAGAAACACAGAGTGCATTATTAATAGTGTGACTGCTCCATATTACCATTGAGTGTTTAAAAGGGATATTATGGTTAGGTAGAGTCACACTGAAAAATTCAATGCCATAGCCGGGATTTTGAACCACGGATCTCGCGGCAATGGCATTGAATTTTCCAGTCGGACTCTACCTATCCAACTCTTGTCCTACATACAACTTGTGTGAAAAAACAATTAATCCAATACCAATTGACCATAATAGTTGGCTATACTATGAACCCTGGGACTTAAGTACTTACAACATTGTAAGTCACCATGGGGGTTGTCAAAATAATTTGAGAACACCTTGTGGTTTACCAGGAAACATGCCAGTCAGTTGAGAAATTCAATGCTCTGATGGCATGTTGCCATGGTAGCTCAGTGGCAGAGCAATCGGCTAGAGATCGGAAGATACGTGGTTCAAATCCCGGTTGTAGCATTGGATTTTTCAGTCTGACTCTACCTATGCAACTCTTGTCCTACACATGGCTTGTGTGAAAAAAAAAAACAATGAATCCAATGTTGAGGGATATCTTGTTTTGGTATTTCTACTGATGCTAGCAGTCATTGCTACATAAAGATGTTTCAAATTATTCTAATCCAATATTTAGAATATCAGCAAGGTGGCATTAACACGAAAGTAGTAGAAATCAAATTACTTCAATTAAAGAAGTATATAAATAGAAACTTAATAGAAATTGGCTGCCCTGCTCGTATTTTGCATGATGCCATACAGAATGGAGCTGATTCTTTATCTGTAGATGTTAATTGTTTGATCATTAAACAGAGTAATTACTTCTCCGTTTAACAGTGAGAACGGAACAACTGAAATATTTTTGTGAGTTTGTTCAAATTAATTATAAGCAGTTGTCTCACGGCAAAAATAGATGGTTATCTGTTTTTCCAGATGTAGAGACAGTGTTAAAAATGTATTCAGGATTGAAATTTTATTTCTTATGTGAAGGTAAGCCACCTAAAGTTATCAGTCGTTTCTTTGTGAACAAGTTAGGGGAAGCATATTTATGGCACATATATTTATTGATGGCTGTGCTCCAGTCAAAGATACTGAAAATAGAAAGAGAATAAAATTCTGTCGCGGAAATAATGGAGATTGTATAAACAGCATGTAAGGTCCTGAAGAACAGACCACAAGAGTAATTCATTTGTTCGAAGGTAAGAGAGATTTTAGACAGTTTTAGACCAGCAGGGTTCGATGAGGAGACTGATGCATTGTTGTGGTGTGAATCTTGCTATGAATATTTGAAAAGATGGATACAAATGTTTGATGAATTTGCATGTTTTAAGTGGATGTCTCTGAAGTATAATATTGAATATGTGACGTTGAAAAGTGTATTGTTTATTTGCAAAGAAAATTTAGTTCTCTAGAGATTGATGATGTAAAATGGTTCAATCAGTTCTGTATTTTCAAAAATGTCCAATCTGAGAATGTTGCTGATTCTGATTTCAGCAAGTTACTTCCTAGTGAAAAATGGGCTGCAAGTTTTTCAATGCTGGTCAAACAGCAGAATCTTACTGTGAGTTGTTAAAGATGGTGGCATATTTTTTCTGTTTACCAAGTCAGAATGCAAACGTAGCAAGAGTGTTTTCTCTAATTGCAACACAATGGGCTGGTGATAGAATTAAGCTGAATCTAGTAAATCTAGTTAAGGTAAATCTGTAAAAGGACTATTAATGGTTCAGTATAATTTAAAAAAAAAAAAACATTTCATGTGTGTCATTTTGTTAATATCTACTGGGCAAACCACAGTTATTAAAGCAAATTGGGTCATCAGAAAAATATCAGCAACGAATGTAAATGTTAAACAGTGTTATGTATGTTTCATTTAGTGAGTGTATAGGCCTATGAGCACAATATAAGCTTAAAGCTAACGCTTGTCATTTGTTCTCTTTTTTCTCCAAATTTCCTAATTCGTCCTCATTTTTACGGATACGGATTTGGTTACCTTATTCTTGAAATAATGTCCATCACATTTAATCTATTTACCCGCCAAGTTGCCCTCCACGGTGTAATAATTACCATGTTAACTTCATACACCTAAGGGTGCGGGTTCAAACCCGGCGGAGGACGATGGATTTTGTCCGGAGTAAAAATCCTTAGCATAGCTTCCTTCGGAAGGGAAGCAAAGCCGTTGGTGCCGTGTCGTAGATTACGTCACGTAAAAAAACCTCAAGTCTGATAAAAGAGGCCTCTGAGCAAATTAAGCGGTCCTTCACTCCCAGTATCGAATGGGACGCTGAAAACCACAGCAGTTAAAGTGCGTTCATAAATAAGACTCCATTTTCATTTTTACCTGCCAAAGATACAGGAAGATTTTCATAGAAAATCCCCCAGATGTCTCTGTGACATCCCTTATAGCAATGCGGGTGGTGCTACCTGGCGAGTTTATGTGCACATCACGATCTCATTCTTCACGGTTAATACTCGTTCCTCTTTTGGCCTCCCAGCATTCATAACTTTTGTATCAAATGAGCCATCTCTCTACAGCGTTAGGCACTTCCTGAGAATTTCGTGAACAAGTTAGTTGGTTGTTAAGAAACCTTTTTCCGTGTTCCTCACGTGCTCTTGATGAATTCCTATCTGGAAGAACATATATCAGTCTGTTCACATCCATCTTCTGTACTCCACAACAAACAACCAAAGAGTGAACGATCAACGATCGGTGGATAACAATGTAATTCAATTAATTATTAGTTCTTTAATCTAAAAAAATCAGCAAAAAACAATGAAAACCAACAATTTAATTCAAGTAATTAGTATTCTTCTCAACAAAAGAAAATCCCTTTAATACTTCTGTAATAAATGTTTTTATTGATTTACTGTATTGATGTTGACAGGGTGTTCCCGAAATATTTGACGCCAATAATGATAGAGCTGTATATTCTATAACTACAAAAAGTTGCAGCTGATACTCGTAGTAAAGGATACTACTTTCTTTATTGCTGTTAACGTTCATGATGTCACTTCCATTGAAATTTTAAAATCACACTTACCTTTTGCGCTTGCCGAACGCAGTTGCTTTTCTTCTTTCTTATCGTGCATATATGTTGTAACGTCTGCGTTACATGTCACTGCCTGCAGGAACTCTAGCGGGCGGATCTACACGTTTCTGCTTGGCTAGTAGATCGCCTTGGGCAGCCATCAGTCAGTTGGCAGCTCATCTTTCATCGGGTCGTTTGACGCAGTGCCAGCAGAGAGCATCTTCTTCGACGACACTTGTGCCGTGAGAAATTGTACGGGAGCGAGCTTTCGTTTTGCCAAAACTAACTATATTAACCTTGTGATATTTCTGGTTTTAAATTGGCTGAATTTCCTAATCTTCTTACTCCAATATTATTATACATCTTTCAGACAGGTTTGAAGTAGTCCTATGGCTTTTGGTTTTTCTATTTGTGCCGAGCGCGAGTCTTTGTTATCATGCTTGGTTTTTATTTAATTGTGGTGCACATTTTTAAATACAATGGGTGAAGTTGGTCTGAAATCCTTCAATGTTAAGGTTTACCTTATTCCTGCCATTACATACGTATAGATCCTGGCCTCCTTAACATTTGGGCCCATCGGTACCATGTTTCTTTATCTTTGTGATAATATCAGTTATAAACTGAACAACTTTTTAACTGTTTATTTAATTTGTTTTCCATTTATTTTTATAATAATAGTAATAATAAAGCTGATCATAATAATAATAATAATAATAAGTATAATAAAAATAATAAAATAGTAATAAAATAATAGTAATAATAATGCTGTTCAAAATAATATAATAATAATAGTAATAATAATGCTGTTCAGAATAATAATAAAATAGTAATAACAACAATAATAATAGTTGTAATAATAATAATAATAATAATAATAATAATAATAATAATACAGCAACACTCAAAGCAAGCAGCAACACAAACTAATAAGGTTGAAATTCAGGCTACCACTTACGGAAAACCAGCTTAACGAAACATACCCTCCAAATGTTATTAGTTCCCAGACAAATTTCATAACCCACTTTATGGTGAAGCTAAAGATGTACACAACATAAAAACAGTTTTAATCAAAAGGAGAATGTCAATTTTAAAGAACCGATTTAACACTTGTAAATTAATATTAGGTGATACCTCAGCAATACCCTGTTGTATGCCCTACTCTACTATCGGACTTAAACCTGAAAAACATTGTGCACAGTGAACCGTTTCTTGATGTTTAGACCCTTCAAAACCGTGTGACGATATTCGGACAAATTCCGGAACATTCGAACGAGGCAGGTAAGTCAAAATGCGTGCATCGCATTCCATGTAGACCTATTTGAACGTCTGTTGTGAGAGAAGGAATCCAGGCCATGTAATAATTTATATAGGCCACCTGAGTGGCGTGGTGGTAGCGAGCCTGCCTCACATTCCATGTAGGCCTATTTGAACGTCTGTTGTGAGAGAAGGAATCCAGGCCATGTAATAATTAATATAGCCCACCTGAGTGGCGTGGTGGTAGCGAGCCTGCCTCACATTCAAAAGGTCGTGAGTTCGAATCTCCCTTAGGGCGAGTTAACCGGATAAGGTTTTTTGGGGGTTTTCCTGAGAAGTCAAGCAACTTTAAGCTCCATGGACCCCGAGATCATTTGAGCATCATATCATCAATTTCGTTTATCGTACCAGGTTAAAGGACGTTAAACCACAAAAAATAATAATAATAATTCGAAGCAATATAGTTTAAGACATTAAGGGAAAGAGATCGGTGCCCGAGATGCATGCCCGGCCTGTTACAGGTAACCAGCAAGCCGCTAAAGTGGGATTGCAATATGTACTTCCAAATGTAGAAAAAAGATTCACAAGAATTTTGGCAAAGAGAGCGCAGAATAACGTGGAAAAAAATAATGATTAATCGGAATTCCAAATGGGCTGTAGAAGTGGAAGAACTGGTAATATTTTATAACAAAGAAATTAATACCTCAAAGAAAAATGGGATGTACATCATAGTTATAGAGTTAGACAAAACGGATGATATGTAGGAGCCACATTTACTACGTCATAGCTGTTATTTAAAGGCGATAAGAACATCATCTGCCCGAGGTTGGGTCAACTGGTACTTCCGAGGGAAATTACACAAAGTAAATTATGTCCTATACTCTTTAATCTATTCGTTAACGACATGCTATTAGCAATAATCAGGAAAAATAATTGTAATAAATAATACTGAAATTCTTGTTTGCAGGCGATATGGTCAATGGGCTGACCAGTACGATCAATGGGCTGAAACAGTCGCTCCGGTACGATCAATGAGCTGAAACAGTCGCTCGGTGCGATCAATGAGCTGAAACAGTCGCTCCAGAACGGTCAATGGGCTGAAACAGTCGCTCCAGTACAATCAATGGGCTGAAACAGTCGCTCCAGTACGGTCAATGGGCTGAAACAGTCACTCCAATACGATCAATGAGCTGAAACAGTCTCCCCGGTACGATCAATGAGCTGAAACAGTCGTTCCAATACGATCAATGGGCTGAAACAGTCACTCCAATACGATCAATGAGCAGAAACAGTCGCTCCAGTACGGTCAATGAGCTGAAACAATCGCTCCAGTACGATCAATGAGCTGAAGCAGTCAGTCCAGTACGATCAGTGGGCTGAAACAGTCGCTCCGGTGCGTAAACGTTCTTTCCTAGATGGGGATGGGGTGGCAGAAATAAAACAAATGCCGCTAACAATATCAAAGAGAGCACAGAGCAGCGACCATTGTGGTTGGAATGAACCAATTAAAATATATACGGGGGAGGGCCCATTAATTTCGTCCTCAACATACTGAGTAGGGCAGCGTTGGGCTCATCAAGTGCTATGACAAAAGAAGTAGCACAGCAAGGTAACCAGGAAGGACAGCACTGAAACAAGTTAAATATGATTAGTTTGTTAAGACAGCGAAGAGAGTATCAGGAAAAGTTGGATCTAAAAGTACCCTCCGAATGAAGCAGGAAGGGAATGGCATTGGGGAATATTGGAGAAGAGGTGACAATTTCATAATAAATTCATCCATATGGCAGACAGATTTTAAAAAAGTTTACTATCGCTTTAGCCTATTTGGGATGTTTCTTTTTTCCATTCTATTTACACTATTTCTATTAATGCTTATCTCGGTTAGCATGAAGTATGTGAAGAAGAGGACGATTTATAACAATAATTTGTGACCGAGAAAGTCATGTAAATAGAACACATTTGGTCTTCTCATCAAATTGCTGGAGTGAGGCTGAAGCTGAAGGAAGGAATCATTACACCGGTTCGCGTACATCACTGAAATAAAGTACACTACACTTCTTAAAGGTAATAAGCGAAAAACTAAACTAACTCAACCTATTGCATGCGTAGGTGCTCACAGCCGCAGTTATGATGCAGAATGTGGTTTCCAGGCTTTTAAGCGTGCTCAAGTAGATGAAACATGAGCTGACGTTTCGCCCGTGACTTCGGAGCATCCTCGGAGGTTAATCACTCTTACTGGTTTAACCGCATTCTACTGCATAACTCATAATATTTCAGTCAAAGCTGCTACAACATTATTGAAGAAACAAATTAAATACCTATTTTTAATATCAGGAGCTACTTACGAAGTGAGAAATCGAAAAATGTCATTAAAATCTGCATCTCTTAACTTTGAAAGATTTGCTTTAAATACGATAGTTCCAATTCCTTCAGCTGTGCGCTCTGAAATATAAGTACATTGTTAGCGATGATGTCATTTCCTGGTTATATCAATGCCACCAATGTTACGGAAATTCTTCGTGCATCACTTGTTTTGCATGCTACATTTCTACTAACAATTGCCTGTCGCTTTTAAGCACACTTAAAAAAATCTAATGTATTCCATTGACATGACATCTCTACAACAAAATTTTGTTATAAAGCTTATGCTTCTATTTACTTCATGCTAATCAAGAAAAAATTAGCAGAAGTAGTCTTATTACTTGCTTCCTTATAAGTAGAAGCGAAATAAGGGAGTAGCATAAGTTAAAGTGACAGTCAAAAGCTGGTTGCTATGCGACTGAAGTTCCTTTGTTTGTATCGACAAATTCCTGTGTTAGAAATGTTAAGTTTTTCAAAGCTGAAACTAAAAACAAGGAATATCTCAAAAACGACCAACTCCAGGAAAAAAATGTATAGAACATAAATTGTGTGATAAGTTTTTTCTATTTCTTACGGTTTAGCAGTTATGCAAAATTCCGTAAAATTCGTCCAGAATAAAGTAGTCTTAAGAGGCTATTCCCAGAAAATTCAAGATATACATTTTATTTGTCAGGTAAATATCTTTAATATGTGATAATTTAATCAAAATCGTTACAGTCATTTTTTAGAAAATCAAAATTTTCGAAAAAAGTTCCATGTAAAGGGTAGTTTGGGGTAGGGGGATTTTTCTCAAAATCTTCGTGTCTATCCCTGGAAGATACTGAACTTAAATACCAAGTTTGCTATTTTACCGACTTTTCGTTTTTGAGCTATCGTGTTCAGAGACACACGGACACACATACACACACACACACACACACACACACACACACACACACACAGGGCTTTTTATCTGAAAATACTGTTTTTAGATACAAGGAATCCTAAAACATATATTTCCGGTGAAATCTCTGAATCGAATATTTGGGTGGAGTGCAATACCTTCTCTATACACTATGTACATGGTACGTGCAGAGAAAGTAAAAATCCATTCTTCAGGCTTGGCTTGAACTCGAACATTGGCATTGCAAGGCCAACGCCTACTCAAGGAACCACCCAGAGCGATTTTTTAATTTTCTGTTTTCTACTTTCTCTACTATGGTTAATGTACCTTTAATTTCATGCAATTCGTTTAATGTAGCAGGTAAACCACTCCACCCACAAATTTGTTACCAAAATTTAAGATTTCACTGGAAATGCATGTCTGAGGACCCTAGAATCCAAGAAAGGACTTTTAGAAGAAGGTCTGTGTATGTCTCTAACGCGCGCTCTCTCTCTCTCTCTCTCTCTCTCTCTCTCTCTCTCTCTCTCTCTCTCTCTCTCTCTCTCTCTCTCTCTCTCTCTCTTTCTCTCTTTCTCTCTGAACAGCATAATTCAAAATCAAAACGTCGATTGTGAACCAAACATTGTATTGAATTTCAGTCTCCAAAATTACGAGAAGAAGATTTTCAGAACAATTCCACTAAAGCAAATTCTCAAATCTTTACCAAATTTTCGATTATGTCAGAAGTATCTCTAAAGATTTTAATTGTAAATGCTATATATTAAAGATATGTACGTGACAAATATAATGCATACTATATGACGTTTGAATAGCATGAGATACAGACTAAACATTGCTACAAAAATGTGGACGTCGCTAAAACAAATAATTTTCGTAATGTATACTTTGTGGATTTAACCATTTCCGAGATATTCCTTGTTTTTCTTTTTTTTTAAATTCCTCTGCTTAACCTTACTTTAAGTGAGATGCCGTCATTAATTTTTCTTTTACTGTTTCAACTTTGTCTTTCGGAATTTCTAAGCCATCACATAACAACTTAAAAGGCTTTACTATCAATTTAGACTAGCGTATCACCTCTTTACTCATGAAACTATAAGAAAATACGTCATAATTTCTGATCATGTTTATTTTAATAACGTGATTATGTTTCGTTTTTTCCAATCAAAACTAAAGTTTAGTTTAATTTGATATCATTGAAGTAGTAAAATAAGATTTGTAAAAATAGTTAGTTGGAGAATAAGTAGAGAAACTAAAGAAAGAAAAGAAATGGCGTTTTATTTATGGACGTTCTTTAACTCTGTGGTTCTCAGTGTCCCACTCCATACTGGGCGTGAAAGACTGCTTAATTTTGCTCAGAGGCCTCTCAATCAGGCTTGAGGTTCTTTTACGTTCCCTAAATCTACGTCACGGGACCAACGGCTTTACTTCCCTTCCGAAGGAAGCCATGCTAAGGATTTTTACACCCGAAAAAATCCATCGTCCTCCGCCGGGTTTGAACCCGCGACCTTGGGTATATAAAGTCAGCGAAGCTAATGTGACTGAAAGACATCAGCGTTTTAATTAAGCGTTGGTTGTGTTTCAAATACACATTAAACGAAGTCTTGCTTCACTGGCTAACCTTAGATGCTTCTTTGACACCTAATGGTCAAAGATATGAAAGTTGAACTGTGAGACTCCCTATGTTTCCATAAATAAAAAAAAGTAGACGGCACTGCGTTTTCTGCCACATTCCCTCTGTTTGTTAAACTTCGACATTCATCAAGGAAAAACAAAAAACATGAAGTGGTAATTTGAAATAGAAATAGTAACATACGTGGGTTGGGGCAAAAGTCATGGCAACTATATATTTTCTTGAACTTACCAGTCCGGTTGTGACATATACAGGTATTAACTACATGTGTGGACAATGAATATCGTAACACACTAATTTATTACGGTAGTGTACATGGCAATATGGCCTTGACGGTGCAAAAGAATGACAACACAGAACACATACAATTGACTTGACCAACCTGGCCTAAAGACTCTCAACACACGCTGCCATGTCGGTCCGCACACTGACAGGTCGTCCCCAACGTTGCTCATCACTGGTTGACTCACGTCCTTGCTGAAACTTCACTACCCACCGTGCTACTGTGCGGTATGCTAGGGCATTATTCCAAAGGGCTTTCACTAACTCACTGTGACATTCCATCGCAATTCTCCCTCGGAGAACGGACATTTTAATGTAAGCGCGCTGCTCAGCACGGGTTATTTCCATCTCGCACGACACTCACCAACTGACTGATTTCACAGCCCTTGTTGCGCTACTACCAGCTATCACAGAGCCATCTATTCTTCTGCATACACACTATGCCTACAGAACTTCCTCATGACACATATAGGTTTGTGATCTGTTCACATATCTACAAGAAAAAAATTAGTTGCTATGACCTTAATTAAAAGAAGTATGCACTCCAAAGCATAGTATTCTTTGTATTTTAGTTGTTGAACATTACATACAACAATTTGTTATGGTCATTTTATTCACTAGGGTTATCAGTGCCATCAGAACAAAATATCTCTCTACATCATGCGTCAAAGACACTGACCACTGTCTTAGGCTCTAAGAGCAGTTCAAAGGGTACTCGGGTTTTAAAATTTAAGGTGCTGAAAAGGCAACTTGGTGTTAATATCGTGTACTGTAATTTGCTATACTCGCCAAAACAAATTTAGTACTGAGTCGGTGAGTTTGGATTTTGCAGCATTTCAGTTAATAGTTGAAGGTTCGCTTTAGCATGGAAAACTGTACTACAGTTCAGCGGTTTGACTTTTACTTAGAATTAAAGTCTGCGAGGTGATAAAAGCGAAATGAAATACTGCTTACAGGGAACTAAAAACAAAGAGGTAGTAGTAGTAGTATTTTATTAGGTTTACAATAATACAATATTTGCGTCACACAGTCGCCTGGGTCGAGTGACCGTACATGTTGTCTAAAAACACTTGAGTTTAAAATATTGCCTACATCCTGTCGTGGTTATGTATTTGGCATCAACGTTAGTGCGCCAATATGTCGTTGTTTTGCTTGTGCAGCAGGATGGTGCTATCATGTGGGTCTACATGGAGTTGCTCGAGGGCTAATGCTCGTGAAACTCTCTATATTAAGAGTGTACATACCTTGCAGATTCCCTTTGTTGCTCTGGCTAGGCTCGTTCTTGTGGAACATGAGTTGTCTCTTGCTCAGGGGGAAAAGAATGACAAAGGTGTGTAACACTTGGTAGGCTCAAATGAAAGAGAAATTTCACTTAATTTCACTGATGACTTCTTTTATTGATTATCTGTTGCTGGTTTGAGGCACTAACCCTGCGAGCAACTCCCAACAAAACCGATCGTGAACCTGATAAGTGCTTGTTCCACTCTTACTGAGTTATTGTATTTCTACAAGCGTCACCGTAATCCTAAGTTACACAGTCCTATAACATTTACGGTAACAGTTGCCCGTCAGATTAACTTTTAATGCAACGCTTCTCACTCACATTTATGCGTATTTCTTGCTATTTATCGCCGTCAGATTTCTTATAACAAGCCGATTTCTTAGACTGGGCGCCGCACGATTTCTTAGACTGTGCTTGTGCATGTGTATCCGATTTCTTATACTGCATCACTTATATACCAACAGATCCTAATATTGCCCTCAATTTTGATTGGCTGAAAAAAGGCGCGCAAAGTAGCGTTGTCACGTAACGGTCTGGGATTTTTCTTTTTATTTTCCACCCACGTGACCGTTTTCTACAATGATAAATTCCATCTATCCAAAATATAAGGGGCTGAACCTTCCTTCCTCTCAAGGATTGCTACTTGGGTCCCTAATGCTCTAAAATTCTTGTTATTTTTAACAAAGCACGTAGCCTTGAAGAATACAATGCGAGCTTATATACGCTAAGGTTCTGCGTTCTACTGAGCATATATTTCTTATATTAAATATGTACAAACTAATGATTGAACTAGTAATATATGCGTCATATTAATATACTGTCGCAATATATATTTTATATATCTTAACACATTGGAAATACACATATATACACACACACGCATACACATGCTCGCACGCTACGACAACAGAACCACAGAACAGTAAAAGAAAGAACAATCTGACACACACACACACACACACACACACACACGCACACGGGCTCGTATGCTACAACAGAACCACAGAACAATAAAAGAACAATCTAATATCACACACACACACACATACACACACACACACACACACAGGCTCGTGCGCTAAAACAACAGAACCATCAGTAAAAGAAAGAACAATCTAATATCACACACACACACACCCACACACATACACACACACACACAGGCTCGTGCGCTACGCCAACAGAACCATCAGTATAAGAAAGAACAATATAATATCACACACACACACACACACACACACACACACACACACACAGGCTCGTGCGCTACGCCAACAGAACCATCAGTATAAGAAAGAACAATCTAATATCACACACACACACAGACACACACACACACACACACACACACACACACACACAGAGGCTCGTGCGCTACGCCAACAGAACCATCAGTATAAGAAAGAACAATATAATATCACACACACACACACACACACACACAGAGGCTCGTGCGCTACGCCAACAGAACCATCAGTATAAGAAAGAACAATCTAATATCACACACACACACACACACACACACACAGAGGCTCGTGCGCTACAACAACAGAACCATCAGTAAAAGAAAGAACAATCTAATATCACACACACACACACACACAGAGGCTCGTGCGCTACAACAACAGAACCATCAGTATAAGAAAGAACAATCTAATATCACACACACACACACACACACACACACACACACAGAGGCTCGTGCGCTACAACAACAGAACCATCAGTATAAGAAAGAACCATCTAATATCACACACACACACACACACACACACACACACACACACACACAGAGGCTCGT